>JABXWE010017997.1:0-17938 GCA_014611495.1 Limonius californicus | reverse complement strand
ATACATATATGCATTCCTTTAATTTTTCTTCGGATAAAAGTATTAAGTCTTAAAAATGTTTAAATAATGAAGATGTGAAATGCCAAAATATACAAATATCAATTTAACAAACAGTTGAAGATCAACTGGACAAGAAAATATTCTTCTATATTTTCAGTAAAAATGTTATAATTCTTCTTAATTTTCCAAATTCTTATCTACAAATAAATATTAGCAGGAATTTTCATTTTCTGGACTACTACACAACAAATGCATATTTTGCGCGAAAATTGTTACAATGGCGAAAAAACTAAACAACGATTATATTAGAAATATGCCACAGATTTGGATAGGCTGAAGAATCTACAGTTCCCTTTAAAAATAAGCAATTGTAAACCCTAGTTTGATATTGAAAATTTGACTGCGCCATTTTATAGGGTGCCCTCTGAAATACAAAAATGGAACATACTGTTCTCATAATAAACCCAATAAAAAGCCTTTAGCTTGGCTAAAACTGGCATCGTACATATAATACGCATCTTTGTGGTGCTAAACACTTATTTTTATTTAAATGGAATATATTATATTTTTGATATAAGCAAAAACTTCAATGTAGTGATAGTTAGACCTTCTTAAATCAGCTTGTACAGCTTTATTTATAGGAGCTTTTCCACTAATTTGACAATTTTAGCCTGACATTAGAAGCCCAGAAAAAAAACGAATATGGATCAATATTTTTGCAGCTAATTTGGTGAAACTGGCAACATTGTACAATTTTACTGGTGAATGCAATAGTCTATTCAGGAAACTGAAAGAACATTTCACTATTAAATATCATCGATTTTTACCATTTTTTCTTAATGTAACCCCTGTATATTTACACATGTATGCATTCCTCTGATTTTTATTTCGCTGAGCGTATTAAGTCTTAACAATTTTTAAATAAAGAAGATATGAAATGCCTAAATAAACAAATATCAATTTAAAAAACAGTTGAAGATCGACTGGAGGAAGAAAATATTTTCGATATATTTAGTTATGCCATTGTATTCTTCAGTAAAAATGTTATAATTCTGCTCATTTATCCAAATTCTTATCTAATTAAAGAAAAAATATTGTCGAGAATTTGCACTTTCTGGACTAAAAAAAACGTGTAACGTGGCTAACTTTGTGTATTGCAATCGTGTATAAATGTAAAAAATGGCATCGCACATATAATGCGCATTTTTTGTGGTTCTGTACAAAATTTTTTATTTAGATGGAATATATTATATTCTTGATATAAGCAAAAACTCCACTGTAGTGATAGCTAGACCTCCTTAAAGCAGCATGTGCAGCTTTATTTATTGGAGTCTTTCCACTAATTTGACAATGTTAGTTTGAAATTAGAAGCCCAGAAAAAGCAAATTTGAATCAATATTTTTGCAGCTAATTTGGTTAAATTTACAATATTTTAATATTTTACGGACGAATACAATGGTCTATTTAGAATATTTCATTATTAAATTTCATCGATTTTAATTTGGATAAAAGTACTAAGTTTTAAAAAATTTTAAATATAGGTACATTTAAAAAAACTGGATGAAGAAAATATGCTTTGTTATTTTCAGTTATGCCATTGTCTTCTTCAGTAATAATGTTATAATTCTACTAATTTTTCCAAATTCGCATCTAATTAAAGAAAAAATATTGGGGGGAATTTGCACTTTCTGGACTACTACATATTGATCATATTACAAACATGCTACAGATTTGTTTAAGCTAAAACAATGTAAAGTTCTATTTAAAAATAAACAATTTTAAACCCTAGTTAGACATTTGACAACTATTGAAAATTTTGCTGCGCCATGTCAAAGAGCGCCCTGTGCAATACAAAAATGGTTTATACTATTCTAATAATAAAGCCAATAAAAAAACGTTTAGCTTAGCTCACGCTGTATATTGCAATCGTGTATAAATGTAAACAATGGCATCGCACATATAATGCGCATCTTTTTGTAGTTCTAAACACAAAATATAGATGAAATATATTATATTTTTGATATAAGCAAAAACTCCACTGTAGTGATATCTAGATCTCCTTAAAGCAGCATGCACAGCTTTATTTATTGAAATTTTTCCACTAATTTTCCAACTTTAACCTGAAATGAAAAGCCCAGAAAAAGCGAATTCGAATCTATATATTTCCAGCTAATTTGGTTAAATTGGCAACATTTTAATATTTTACTGGGGAATACAATGGTCTATTTGGAATATTTCATTATTAAATTTAATCGATTTTCACCGTTTCTTGTTAACGGAAGACCTTGTATATTTATACATATATTCATTCCTCTGATTGTTATTTGGATAAATGTATTAAGTCCTAAACATTTTAAATAACGCAGATGTGAAATGCCAAAATATACAAATATGAAAAATGGCATCACACTTATAATACGCAGTTTTTGGAGTTCTAAACACAATATATAGATGGGATATATTATATTTTTGATATAAGCAAAAACTCCACTGTAGTGACAGCTAGACCTCCGTAAAGCAGCATGTACAGCAGTATTTATTGGAGATTTTCCAGTAATTTTACAACTTTGGGCTGAAATTAAAAGCCCATGAAAAGCGAATTCGAATCAATATATTTGCAGCAAATTTGGTTAAATTAGCAACATTCTAAAAAATTAATTGTTGAATACAATTCGGGAAATCGAGAGAATATTTCATTATTAAATATCATCGACTTTCACCTTCCTTTCTTAATGTAAAACCCTGTATATTTATACATGTATTTATTCCTCTGATTTTTATTAGGATAAAAGTATAGCCTTAAGAAAATTTAAATAACGCAAATCTGAAATGTCAAAATATACAAATATGCACTTCAAAGCAGTTGAAGATCAACTGGATGAAGACAATATTCTTTGATATTTTCAATTATGCCATTATATTCTTCAGTAAAAATGTTATAATTCTGCTAATTTATCCAAATTCTTATCTAATTAAATAAAAATATTGGCGGGAATGTGCACTTTCTGGAATACTATATAACAAATGCATATTTCGGGCAAAAATTGTCACAATGGCGATAAAATTAAATATTGATTATATTACGTACGTGTTACAGATTTGTTTAAGCTAAAAAATGTACTTCTTCTTCTTACGAAACGTAGCGATTTTCTCTCCTATGCCGGTGTTGCGGGTTTAGACTGCCCCAGATATAGAGGACCTACAACTTAACGTGGGCTCCGAACCACGGGAAGTGTAAACACCTCTACTCCAGAGAATATTTACTAGGCAAATACCTCGCTGGTTTGCCGTTGCTTTGCGAGGGAGAACGGCCGTTAAAAATTCGATATTCCGGTACTGAGGACGTTCAGCGTAGAAAAATGTACAGTTCTATTTAAAAATAACCAATTGTAAATCTCTAGTTTCACATTTGACATCTATTGAAGATTTGACTGCGCCATGTTATAGAACGCCCTCTGAAATACAAAAATGATGCCTACTGTCTAATAAAAAAGCTTGGTTAAGATTGTATATTGCAATCGTGTATAAATGTAAAAAATGGCGCCGCACATATAACGCGCATTTCTTGTAATTCTAAACACAATTTATGATTTAGATGAAATATATTATGTTCTTAATATAAACAAAAATTCCACTGTAGTGATAGCTAGACCTTCTTAAAGTAGCCTGTACAGGCTTATTGGACATAGAAAGAATTTGTATAGAATCCATCAAGGTGTCTCAAGCAATTCAAACTCCGACTCTTAATAGATATGAAAGACTTTAAGAATTGTAATCCTTACAGATGTTAAGTTACGGATTTAAAAGTAAATATTGTGTGTTCTACAGCGAAAAGGTTACTTTTAAGGCTAATTAATTGGCTATAAAATTTCGTTACCCGAAGTTCAGTGAGGTTCGAAAATATAAGTTACCATGTTCAGTTAACCTGAAAAACGTTTGATGGAAAAGCTTTAGTTTTAGTTTCTAAGGTGTTCCATTGTAGTTTTTCCGCATAGTGGCTAACGCTATTAGTAACGCTCTATTTGTTTAGCTCGCTACAAATGAGTATTATTACTCTCCATCAGAATATTATGCGAGGAGCGGTGGTAGACTGGTGGTGTAAATCCACCCCCAAAGAAGCAGAGGGCTTATAATCTGCGTGCCCGCATCTATTGACAAGCCACCTTCGCCGCACTTCGAGTCATAACGGCGTGAAATCCACTCTGGATCATCTGCTCTACGAGGAACCGTTTCCGAAGATCAAAGACTTTATTACACTACCTGTTTCCTGATTAGGGGGAGAAATTATCGACGTTTACCCTCGGAATACCTTATAGGTAATACTGACGCGGAATAAAATCCATATTTATTAGATTCGCTTTAAAAAGTTATAAAGCTTTTCCATACCTACGTCTAGCAAGCCGATTTCATCGTAACAATATTGGATTACTTTTGTTGTGGCTTGATCTGTTGTTACTGTTACAGTAATCACTTTGAATTTTAAAAAATGCCATTTATAAGACCGTGAAACAGCATTAGCGAACGACATCTACACAAAAGCTAATGTACCTCTAATGTGTCTTCACACAGAAACAACCCATTTAATGGAATCATGTACTAGGCTATCCAATCATTCTCCATTCAATTACATCACATTTTGTACCTGCAAATCGGGGAAGCAGTTCGCTTGGAGTTGATCCTACCCCGAAGCTTTTTATAAATATCTTTTTCCTAGTATCTTCGTAAAAAATTCTTGGGGGCTTACCCCCAATTCATTTAATAAACCGTTGGTTATTTGGTTTGGCGATCACGACCCATAAATATGGTAAACATTATTAAATATTAGTAAATACTGGAAGCCGTTAGAATTACTGTAACATTGTTGATATTAAGAGCGATTTGTTAGAACCTATTTTAAAAAATATTTTATAATATATATAAACCGTATTTCTACCATTTATAAAGTGGATATGCATATGATTATCTTAGATCCAATTCAAGAAAATTATTTTAAGGGAATCCTAAAGCAATATAGTAATTCAAAATTAAATCCGGCAAACTTTCCTATTCCTTTCTCCGTTCTTTCTGGGGCTAAAGGCCGTCTACCTAAACGCTGCCAATATAAGAAGCAATACGTATAGTATACCACAAAATAAATTTGGAGCATTGTCTTCACATTGGGGTTGTGGGCATTATGATCTTAAATGATGATAGTTTCTAACAAAGTGCAACAAATGCTGTAAATATATCTGGGAGGGAATTATATGATTGAAATAATGTGTACATTATATATGCAGTCTAAAGCTGTCGAGGTCAATAGAAATTCCACAAGCGAAACATTGGAAATTCAAGCAAAAAATGAAAATGTCAAATGAAAAATTTGGATCGGATGATAAAAGTGATACAGCTTTAGTGCTGATTCTAAATGTGATAGAGGACATACAGCTCCTAGAAATTTAGTTGCTATAGTTGTAGAATTAGGCACAGTAGATGGAAACTTAAGGCAACCGTACATAAGAAATCATTTTTCTGTTGCACAAAGTAAAGACGTACATATTATATATATATATATATATATATATATATATATTATATGTATAATAAAAATTGAAGACATTGCCGGATTTCAGTCTTTGACCATAATATATTCACATATATCAAAAACCGCTCGAAGATGAACCACGAAATATTAGAAGAAATAAATGGAAAGGACATTGTGAGAGCAATTAAAGCACAGAGGTTAAGATGGATAGGACACATATGGAGATCAAATGATGACAGAATGATAAAAAGAATAACACTATAGCGACCAATACTAGCAAGACAGAAAGGCAGACCAAGGATGAGATGGATGGATGAAGTTGAAGAGGATATAAAAAGAATGGAAATCACGAGAGAGAAAAGACCACAGATAGAAAACAATGGCAAGGCATTGTTGAAACAGCAACAGCACATAGACAGTTGTAAAATACAGTAGGAGAAGATATGGGGACTAATTTACCTTTGTTAGGTCACTTTAGTAGTCCCTTAAACTACCACCATTAATTATTTATTGTTTAAAATGCACTATCTATCAACTATCTTAAAAGTAAAAATT
The DNA here is from genome assembly GCA_014611495.1 of Limonius californicus. Lineage (NCBI taxonomy): Eukaryota > Metazoa > Arthropoda > Insecta > Coleoptera > Elateridae > Limonius > Limonius californicus. The sequence continues at coordinate 11,862 of JABXWE010017997.1, read as the reverse complement.
CCTATGAAAGTTATTTTTCAAACTGTATTAAGAACAATTGTTGTAAAATAACTCTCACCTATATTTTTTTCTAAAAACGCACTCTCTTTAAGAGAAAATTTTATATATTACATGTTATTTTTCGCATGCATTCGGGAAAATTGTGTTAAAACTGCTTGCAGGGGTATTTCGTCTTTTAAAATGCACTTTTTAGAACTCAATCTGCACCAATGTTACTCTACGCAGGCTATTAAAGGAAATTATGGTTAAACAAACGGCACACATTCCATTCATTAAAATGTTCCTAATACACAAAAAGCGAAAATTTGATGTGTGCGCGTTCCACTAAAATATCAATCAAAAAAACGCAACAAGATACCAAATACAGGGTGTTTCATTACCAAAATACAATAAAAAGGAATCAGCATATTATTAGAACCAAATTATATAAGGTGTTCTATTACAAAAATAGCACAAGTGTGATAGAGTGGTTAGAGCATTGGGTGCGGAAGGTCGGAAGTTGAAATCCCCGCCTGATGCCTAGAGGACGACCTACCCATAATTGGGTACCTGAGTTGGAATGAACAAAAGGTAATATGCGGTTGTCTAATGTGTAATGCTCACACATCACCACTTGTCATTAATTTGGCACGAGACAACCGGGTGTGAGAGCAAGGATCAGGAGCTCTGACCTTCCGCCTTGCAGAAGAAACCCCTTCATCCTTCATGGGGTGTAAAGCCTCACCATTATTACAAAAATACGTATATTACCACTATGATTCATTATTTTCATCATCATCATCATCAATTAGCCCTTTTCCATCCACTGCAGGATATAGGCCTCCCCTAGTCTCTTCAATTCATCTCTATTATTTGCCGTTTACATCCAATCACGTCCACCACTTCTTTTTATATCATATTTCCAACGGCTGGGTGGGTGTCCTGTCGGCCTTTTGGTCCTTTTTCTTTTCTGGTCCACCTATCGTCGGACATCCTTGCGATGTGCCGTGTCCATTTTAGTGATGCCATCCTCTTTATCACGTCGCATACCCTGGTTCGAACTCTTATTTGTTCATTTTCTATTCTATCACTTAGTCTTATGTTTATATATATAGTTGAACAAGAAAGATATTTAACAAGTGAAAACGTTTAAGTATTTGGGAGTAAAGATACAGAAAAATGGAAGAATTGATGCCGAAATAAATGATAGAATACAAAGTGCGGCTAAGGTATACCATTCCCTAAGTAACTCATTCGTAAGGGAAAAGGAAATGTCGAAAAAAACGAAAATCATATTTAAGCCAATACTAACATATGGAAGCGAAAGCTAGGTACTATCTAAACGAATCGAGAGTAAAATACAGGCCATGGAAATGAGATACTTAAGCGGCATAAAGGGGATTACGAGAAGAGACAGAATCAGAAATAAAGCAGTAAGAGAAAAATTAGAAGTAGAGCCTATCTTGAAAAGTATCAAACGTCAACAATTAAGGTAATTTGACCACATAATACGGGGGAGGAAAAAGCAACAAGAAGAATATGGGAAGCAAGATCACAGAAGAAAAGAGCAAGAGGCAGGCCAAGGAAAACATGGAACAAGGAAGTAATACACAATTTAAAGCAAAAGGGCTGACATGGATCCAAGGGAAAAGATTGGCCAAGAACAAGAAAGAATGGGCCGTGAGAAATAAACAGTTAATTTCAAAATATCATGATTTGCATTAACAGTTGAAATTTGAATTGTATTTTATTTTGTACTTACCTTAACACCTAACGGTAAACTAAGATTTTTCATTAAACTCAAAACGTAGTACTTCCTGTAGTTGAAACATACCATCAAAATATTGTTCTTTTTAAACTTTTTCTGTATTTTTCTCAACGGATGATTTCCAAATTTAGTACTTCCTACTTTTAAAAGAAACAACCATAATATTTGTCAGTTTGAGGATTTTTGCTGCATCTAGCAAAAAATATGATCTCAAAGTTCATGTTTTTAAATAAAACCATTAAAATATTATTCTTTTTAAAGGTTTTTTTGTATTTTCTAAACAAGATGATTCCAAATCTTAGCAGTTTCTGCTTTAGAAAGAAACCACCAAATTATTGTTCTTTCTAAATTGTTGTTTTGAGGGTTGTTTGTATCTTCCAAAAATAAGATCCCATAACTGTTCCCGAAAGAAACCATTTTTGGAAATAATTTTCTGTATTTTTCTAAATGATGAGTACCAAATTTAGTACTTGCTACTTTTAAAAGAAACTACCAAAGTACTGTTCCTCTTAAATTGTCGTAGGTATCCTATGAAAAGTGTTATTCCAAATGTCAGTAGAAACCACGAAAATATTATTCTTTTTGGGAATTTTCCAAAACGGATAATTTCAAAACTTAGATTTTGTTTTTGCAAGATCCTACTAAAATGGTATTCCTTTTAAATTGTTATTTTGAAGATTGTTCGGCATTTTTCAAAAAGTTTCATGCAAAAACTTACTAGTCCCCATTTAAAAAAAAACGATCAAAGTATTGTTCTACTTGAGAATTTTTCTGCATCTTCAGAAACGAATGTTTCCACAACTTAATAATTTCTGTTTTTGAAAGGAACCACGAAAACATTATTTCTTTTAAGTTTTTATTCGAAGGATTTCCTGTATCGTCCGAACAGGATGGTTTCTCAAACGGTAAATATGTTGATGCCAATGTTCATATTTATAGCGGAACAATACTCAAGAATAGTCGTTTAAGTTCGTTTGATGTTTTGATGGCGGTTTTAATATGTAAGAAAAGGAAATTTGAGTACATAAAAGGAAATAAAAATAAGAATAGAACAAAGTAAACGCATACAGGGATATACTACACGTATCCATAATCGCAGTGAGATCGTCATACTGTAAAATTTACGATGCAAGCGCTTATGTTTGGAGTGGACACGACCGCAAAACGAAATCCCCTCATTTTATTGCAATGATACAATTCACGAACGCAACGATATTTACTAAAGTCGTTTTATTTTGTTTTCGTAGAGATTAAGGTTCAGAAGTTGTAGTTTCCGAACGAATTATTACATAAGACATTGTAAATAGAGTAGCATCGAACTGATTCCAATAAAAGGCTTTCGATTCATTTCGCTGTATCGTATTTACGCTCAGATTGATTTTAAGCTTTTACTTAGGATCGTTTGAAATATAAAATTGCAATTTCTAGTCAGAAAAGGGTTGCTAGCTAAAATGAGAATTTTCTTGCTTCCAGTACCTCCAAATATAGACGATTCTTTAAGCAGCAGCGATGTGATTGTCCGGGAAGGCGCCAACGAGACGCTGACCTGTCGAGCCACTGGTTCTCCACAACCCAGCGTAAAGTGGAAAAGGGATGATAATTCTAAAATCGCCATCAACAAAACTCTTACTGGTCAGTATAAATGGATTTTAAAACTTTCTTTTTACGAACGAGCGCGTACTTCGATCGAAAGCTGTTCGAAGTTTTATTTATATTGACTGATTGTGTTGCTTGCAAATTGTCCGTTTCCTCGAGAGCACGACCAATTACATAATACAACTTTTACGAGATGTTTTTCATGTTTAAGAGCATCCATGTTCCTTTTTGTAGTTTCCGAATGGGAAGGAGAGACGCTCGAATTAACGAGAATATCCAGGCTCGACATGGGCGCGTATTTGTGCATCGCCAGCAACGGAGTTCCCCCTACTGTCAGCAAAAGGATAAAAGTTAGTGTTGACTGTAAGTATTCATTTACAGCCATTGTGGCTAGGATGTAATTGCCAGTTTACAGCCCCGCAATAAATACGCAATTAACCAAACACGTAAAACAATAATCATATCATAATGATAGCTAGTTTCGCGAAAGTAATAAAATATATTATGTACAACTCGGGCATAAATTATTACAGAATGTCCTGCAGGAACTAGTCTGCAATTCAAACTGTCGGGATCACAATGGGTCTAGCTAAGGCCAACTCAAAATTATACACTTGCTTCACTGCACAATGGTCAGTTAATACAGCTACCATTTACCGTGGCAAAACAAAGTAGTAAAGGCTAGTTAGCAGTGTTAGTTTAGGACTTCTTGAATACTTAATTATTTTCCTGATTACACGAACAATAATCAACGAAGCGTAACCGGGAACATTTTCCTGGTAGGTTTTTATTATTTACAGTCGCGCTTATTTTTTGTTCGTCATATTTTAGCGCTTGCTTAGACAAAATAACAATAAAAATCCTAAAAAGATTCGTGAAACCCGACGAAAACAAATTTTTGAGGAACACGTCCTTAACAAATAGGTACAAAAAATAGTGACAACAGTACGTGTGAAACATAATGCCATGAAATGGCCTTTTATGCGTTGTACGACGCCGAGCGTCAAGTCAATAATTAATTGCAATAGGAGATTGTAATAGGAGTCGCTCATATCGCTCCGTTGACAACATATACACCACGTGATTAATTGATTGTGTATTATCTACAAGTGTTGCTTTTGTTTTAACTGGTTACTGCAAAAAGCCTGTTTTGTAGAGACCTAAACGTTATAGTCATTACAACCCTCGTACTAGCAAACGACTTTTGACGAGGAAGCCACAATAAAAAGTAAAGAATAGAATGCCTCTTTAGCCGCACGTACGAAAAGCCATTGTTAATGAAAAACCAAAAACTATAAATTACTCGGTCAGTAATAACACGTTTGCCTATGTTTCTGTGTTTAAGGCTAACTACTAAAATTTATGGAAAATCGATTCAACTTTTAACATCCAAACGTTAATGGGGTGTGCATGTGACACCTAAAAGAACATACCAGTGCTCCTTTTGGAAACAACGGAAGTTGATATTTTGATTCTCTGATTTTTCTTGCAATAATCTTCCGTGCACTGAATGATTGCTCAACAATTTGTATATTAAAAAACTTATACTACATTATGTTCTCAAGTCAATATGACACTTCTAAGAGAAAAGTATCTAGTTCGATTCCAATATCAGCTAATTTATACTGATAGCCTCCAATTAATAAAGAGGCTCAGAAGTTTAAAATTAATTTAATTGGCCTGGAAAATATTACATTGAATTCAAGAAATATAAGAAGGTGAGTTAAATAATAAGCCATTTTGAGGTTGCAATTTCCCTTGGACATAACCGATAAAAATAAAAGTATGTAGTACAACACGGAGGAAGAATCATCATGACTCATAAGGTAACCTTCCTAATGCAATCTGTTAGGTCCTAGCTACCCCAACAAAACAATTTAAAAGAGTAACCCATCTTGTGACACCTCCTTGAAAAGCTCTTCTAAAATACTATTCAACTGTAAAAACATTTTTTTACATGATTTATATTGGAAAAATTAAGAAATAAAACTCAAATGGTTTATAACCAATTACTTTAATATAAATTTAAAAATAATAGATTAAATGTTTAAAATGATTTCCATTATTTTCTAAGCTAGTGGTTCCCAAAGTGTGGGTCCTGGCCCTTTGCGGGGGAGGGGGGGGGGTTGCAGAAAGATTCCCAAAATATAATAAAATGCCTTTTCAAGACACATTTCTACCTTCACAAAGTAAACAGAAATAAATCGAACTTAAAATATTAACATTTTCATTAAATGCAAGAACCTAAACATAAATAACTGTAAACAGAAAAACAAGTTGCAAAGTAAAAACATTAATGCTATGTATGTGTCTTTTTTCAGAAACTAGCTTTCAAATATATTGTATTAAACATTCACACTACCGCCCCCCTCCCCCGCAGCATCGCTTTCGCATTACTTCACGGGGGTGCGGACGTCCCTTACACACTAACCATTCATGCAACAACCACCCTAAACTTAAACAAGTGAAATACCGTCGTCGCCTCAGCCAGCGTTTGACCCCGCGGCTGATCGAACCGCATTTCACTGTGACCTCGACTGACAGCGGTTGTTCGCACTGCCCCATCGAGGTCCCATAGCTTTTCACAGCTGGGCTCTGTATTCAATACACACACAATAATACCATTTTCAACTTCGAGGCGATTTCTTACTTTTGTTTTGATGGCAGTCGTAGATGAAAAATTCGCACAAATGTAATATAGCAAATGGCACTAAATACTTTACAGCTTTGTCCGCAAGTTTGTGGTATTCTTGCATTCTTTTGGTGCAAAATTGATCTACGCTCTGGGAAAAGAACTTTAGTTTCAACATTTCATCATATGATATTTGAATAAGTTTTTCTTTCATGTTTGTCGAAATTTCAGCTTATTCAACGGAATTATCTAAAAACGAATTCAGTATCCATCTGTGATTGTCATAACTGTTCTGAATTTCTTTGGGGATATAATCAATGAGCTGTTGTTTTAAATTGCACAAACTAACTTGCAAATCTGCAAACACGTGCTCAGAATTTGCAAATTACCATCCTTAACTAAGTCTTCCATGATTTCTTAAACGCACTGGAATGAATCAAACTTCTTTTTTCCAATTGAAGTCGAGCAGAAATCAAGTTTCTTTATATATCCGTTAATTTTGTTCGCGGCTGTTATAGTGTTAACATGGCGGCCTTGCAGATTGTTTTTAAGAGTGTTTATGTACTGGAAAATATAAACAAGAAAAGCCAGCCTAAGAAGCCATATTCCGGTTGCTCACCTTGCAGGTACATCAAAAGTACCGCTTTTAACTGGAAAATACTTTTCAAGATGTTATCTCTCAAATTCCAGCTTACTTCCGCGTGATAAAGAACCAATATCTTCAGAAATTTTTCGAAAAAAATACGAGTCTGCAATGCTTTTCCCTTGATGGAATTTAACACTTGAATGAGATTTTTCAAAACACAATCCATTTTAGAAAGTAAATACTTTGATGCAAGAACTTCTCAATGTAAAAACAGTGCTGAGAGTAAGACCAGATCAATGTTCTGTCGTAGCCTTGGCGCCATCGATACATATAGCAACGCATTTTTCCCCGTTTGTCTGGTACTTAGTACTTTTCATGAAAGTGTCGGATAAACATTTGCCGGTAGTATTTACCTCTAATGGAGTACAAAATAAAATGTGTTCCATAACACCATGTTCAATGTTGTATCTTACAAATGTTATAAATTAGGCACAGTTAGAAATACCCGTGGATTCGTCCATCTGTAATAAGAAGTACGTGCACTTCTTAATATTTTCAACAGCCTCTGTTCGAAAATCTTCCGTCATGTTACTTATTTTTCTTTGGATAGCATTATTGGAGCGGGGTATTGCCTTCAAATTGTTAGCCTCCTTTTCAGTAACCTTTTATTTTGAGGAATGTTTCATGTAGACCCGGCGTTTTTCTAGTCCGGGTAGTGCTGGACTTTAACCGGTTAAAACCCCTCCTCGATTTCATGGTTCACAGCGGGACCACCTTTCGGTATTACTTCCCTGCGATCCGTTTCCTGGTTTCCTTATCTTCCTTGTGCTTCCTTTTCCTACAATATCTCGATAGTCTTTCATTTTGCGTTGTTGTTCAGCATGTACTCTATTATATTATCCGCCGTCAGTTCTGCATCGAATGCATTGGTTGCCTCTTGTCTTGTTGCGTTCCACCTGGTGCAGTACATTATAGTATGTTCGGGTGTGTCTATCTGTCCGAAGTACGTGCAACCCTCGCTTTAAATTTTTTTAAATCTGTAGAGATATGTGTTAAAGCAGGCGCGGCCAGTTAGGAACAGGGTTAAATAATATCCCGTTTTGCCGTATTGTCTGATCACTCATGATGTTACTGTTGGTATGAGTCTCTTTGCCCATCCTGCGGTTTCGCTTTCTTGCGCCCACACTTCTTCCCGTCTTTGCAGAGTTGCTGCTCTTGAAATATTTTTTTTGTTCTTCTTTGTTTGCGTGCTTTACGTACGTTCCCTCTAGCGCTAACAAGTGAATTGGTATACTGACAGTTACCACTTGAATGGCACTTGTAGAGGCAGTTCTGTATGCACACGCCACTCTTATAGCCACCTTTCTCTGTGATTTCTCGAGAATGTTTCTGTATATTCCCTTAGTGGCCCACTCGTTCCATGCAGGCGCTCCGTATAATTAATAATAATAATTATGGAATATACCACGCTACTTCTGATCTTTCTCTTTGCTTCTCTCGGTCTTCCGATATTTGGCATCAAGCGGCCCAGTGCAGCTGCTGTCTTGTATGCCTTCTCCGTTACTCCTATGATGTGCGCGCCCATATTCATATTGTGTCCGAATGTAATGTCCAGGTATTTGAGACTGATTTTGGTGTTACTTTCCATATCACTTGCTTTGAAGGTGATATTTTTCAGTGTCCTTCTTCCCGCTAGAATAACCGCTTCTGTTTTATTAGGGGCTAGTTCTAGTCCTCTTTTTCTCCTCCACTTTACGACCATCAATTCTATATCTTCTTCTATAGAGACTTTATCCTCTCCGCAGACCACCAACGCCAAATCGTCGGCATATCCAATAAGCGTGGTGTCGTATGGCATCTGCTGTCTCAGCACTCCGTCGTAGTACATATTCTAAAGAGTTGTATCCAGCATCGAGCCCTGGGGGACTCCGCAAGTTACGTTCAGCCTATGGTTTTCTTCGATGAGGATGTCCTTGTTTTCTAGATAGCTGCCTATTAGCTTTATTATATACGGAGACACCTGCTTCTCGCGTAGTTCCTTCATTATGCCATTCCATGGAACCGAGTTGAATGCGTTGTTGACATCCAGGGTGACCAACGCCACGAATTTTTAGCGTGGTTTCGTCGTTTTTTCCCTTACAATCTCTTGCACTCGTTGTATAGTGTCTACCGTGCAACGGCCTTTTCTAATCATTATTTACACAATTTTAACAGCTGCTGGTAAAATCAGAGCTTTAGTAATTGTATGTAGTTTACTGGTTTTTGCAATGCGAAATGCAACTCGATAATTGATAGTAGTGCTTTTTCATCGAAAAGTCGCTTGAGCCATGTGCCAAGCATTCTTGCAAAGAATTTCACAGGCTCTTCTTCTTTGTCTGGATGTTTGGCAGTTAAATGTCTAAATAGCTTCAATGGCTTCATACTTTCTTTTGAGAATACTTCTCTACAAAGTACACACCGGGGTTCCTGGGAAATAACGGTAGAACCATATTTGAGATATTCATCGCTATACAATAATTTTCTTTGTATCCTTGTCATTACCAGACGCGGAAAGTGCTTATGACCGTTTTAAAAATGTATTCATTTTTAACGAAACGGGTATAGCTCGTACTTAACGTGAAATATTTGTTATCGATTTATTGCACTCAACACACAATCAGCAGTACAGCAGACAATTTTAAAAGGATGAATAATCTCATCGCGGTCCGCTGCTTACATAAAGTAAAATGGATTTTCCAGATTATTCCATCTAATACTCTCCCAAATATGGTGGAGAAAAATAAATAAATTGCGCTACTTGGTCATAGATGGCTGCTTATTCTGAATGGAGTACTACAGGAGGGGCGTCGCGAAAAGAATTTTGGCCAAGAAGGGGTCACGCTTTAAAAAAGTTTGGGAACTAGCTAGAATCTAGACAATAGTAAATTCTACTCTTAAATTCTCTCCGAACAAGTTTTTTGCGGAAGAGCTCGGCACTCCTGAACTAATCTGTGATGCAGTTGTGCAATGGAGTGAGGCTGAATTTTTTAGTCGACACATTTTAAGTCACCTCATAAAAAGAGGTCTAATGGGTCAAATCTGGAGATCTTGGAGCTCATTTTATTTTGCCGAAACGAATCAGGTAAAACAATTTTGCTGCTATTAATTAGCATTTTCTAAGTGTTTTTAATGAGTTATGACAAGGTGGGTGTTACCATTGGAATGTTTGTTTGGGTAGCTAGAGCTTAAGGTATTGAAATAAAGAGGATACCTTATCAGTCATTATGATTTCCCTTTCATGTTATAGAAACGGTTTTAAAAATGTTCAATGCCTCTTTTACTTTCAGAAATACAACACAGTTTGTACGCTTTCAAATTGACACTCTGTATATAGGTAATTCCCCAACCATAATTTGACTAGAACCTTCTTCGGTATTGCTGTTGTTCGAATTCTATGATAAAGCAGTCTGCCGTGCTTCTATATAAGCGCTGAGGAGAAGCACGTGGCAGACAAGAATGTCAATATTTAAAAGTGGATCCTTAAAGCTGTTAACAACAGGCAAATGCATTTACACTGTTGGTTAGGTAAAATGAACTGTCTTGAATCTATTATAAATATAAACAGTTATCTTATATGCAATTTATCTCAGAGCTGTTAATTTTTCGTTCTACACTGAATATTCCATTTAGCATAGATTTATTTAAAAATATATTTCCGCTTTCTCAAATAATTTTTCGTGCTCATACATTAACAAAACTATTAGCAGAAGAACGGGAAAGCAGCCAACGTAAAACTATTTCTTTTACAATAAGTTGAAAGCTGATTCTAAATACAATTTCCATTTTCATTTGTATGTACCTTACAAATACGGTTACAGTACTTTATTCACTTAACCGTGCAACTATGGAGCAAACAACAAATGCTACTTCTAAGTGAAATTGCAACTTCAAAAATACTTTCATTTGAAAAACAGTTATATACCGAGATATCATACAAATGAATTTTAACCAATGCGCTGCACTTAAAAATAATATCTTCTATAATCGAGAAGCTGCCAAAACTACCTCCAGATGGCCATTCTCGGTTTTTACTTTAGGAAATTTCCCTTGTTCTACTTTCGAAATTACCATATACTTTTTTCTTATTTGAACGCCTCTCCTCGAAATCACTTACATTTGAAATACTCATATATTTAGATAATATGATAAATGTACTTAAATTTATTATCACATTGAATATAGAAGCTACTTAAAGTACTTCAAAATTGTCCTTCTTTTACCTTCCATCCTTCCTTTAACAAATTCACTCTCTTTTCCTTTTGACATTGCCATATGCAGTTTTTCTTGTTTGAATGCCCCTGTCAATAAATTTGTAATTAAGAAGAGGGAATTGCGATTAAACCCGTTTGTACATCATTAGTCTGTATAAACACCAAACATCTTCAAAAAATGGTAAAAAACTAAATCAGCCAGTGAAGAATTTAGGGTAAGAAAGGTTGCATATTAACACACCAATATCTTTGCTAACAAAATTATAAGTCGTGCTCACACAAAAAAAAATATTATCAGTTATCTTAATAATGCAGTTCTAAAACCCGAATTACAAATACAAATGTCCCCTTGTGGTAAATAATTTAATTTGGTTTGGTTTCCGACGATTTCTCAAATAAATAAACAACAGCTCATTAAAATTTCAGTCAGTCACTGCATTTGGAGTACATGTCTAATTCGCGTTTCAGCAGCTGACACGACCTCAGAGGAGATCACTATCCGTCATTTAACTATAACGTATTTAATTCATTTTGACCGAGACGTTAATCGATTAATAGATCGCTCGAGTAAACTGCATAAAATATAGGCTTTAGCGCATTCAAGAGAGGATTATCTGGGTAGGTGAAGGTCCAACCATTAAGTGGCCCAGTGTCAGTCAATGTTGCTGAAATAATTTACTATACTTTCAATGGTTTACTGTTAAATAAATGATATTGTAGGGTTAAAAATTGATTGATTAAGGTATCCTGAATAGTTAACATATTTAGGAGAGTATTCTCATGTTAGGTGATAATCTAATTATACAGTGAACCAATTTGCAATAGATGTTGTTGAACCAATCTTCCATATTTACAAAAATTTGCTTTTAAATGTAAACTCTTTTCTATCGTTAAAGACGGTTTGGGTTATATATATATATATACATGGCCTCCACCATTACGAAGCCCAAAACACCATACTACACGGGCAATATCAAGCCCAGATGTCAGTTACGAAGCCCGATTTCGGGCTTCCTAAAAATTCAATGTATATCGACGGCATTTAGTGTTA
>JABXWE010017996.1:0-20919 GCA_014611495.1 Limonius californicus | reverse complement strand
CCACACATTCGACGGGTAGTGGAGAGGACAGCACAGAGCAGAGCATAGCGTAAAGCGGATAGCGGCCACACATAACGTGAATTACATGGCGTATTAATTGTGGAGTAGGGAAAAAACAGCGTGTATGTAATAATAGAGACAAAAACTCAATCATTCTTGAGAAAATGCTTGCTGCTAAAATGCCTATTTCAAATTTTTTTCTGACAAATTAGAAAAACAAACGACGGGCTGGAGAAGACCTATAGGACCAACAGAAAGACTAATTGTGTGTTTGAGTTCTATATTGTAGAGAATTGAGAGGATGCGAGATATGCCAAAGTGGCTTGCGATTGAAAACTTCACTAATCAAGGGCTCACAATTCATGATCAGATCTTGACACTTTCGTATACAACGCCTGAATACGCTCGAATATTTCAAATAAATTTAATATCTTCGCTACCAGTCAGCTAGCCCGCTTGCTACACGCTCTCCTCTCCGCTGTATATATGGACAGTCACATAAGATACTATTGCCTTATACGCTCCTCTACCCTCTCCGCTGTCATCTCCGGTACGCCATACGCGTGATGTGTGGCCGTGCACTTAGAGGTATAATTACTTTTTTGTGTTTTTCATCTCCACAATCAGCAAAAACAATAGTGTTGACACATTTGTAACATTCATCGTCACCATTTTCAGTTTCTCGGAAGCAACAGGAGCTACATATTGTGACAATGATAACCAGCGGATAAGTTAAGAAAAATATGATGTTAAGATACATTTCAGTTTTTCTAAAAAAGAGAATATTTAGCAACAATGGAAGATATTTTTAAAATGATTTTCTTTTTCATTGTGTTACTTAAAATTATAAATAGCCAATAATAGTATTAATATCATGTATCATTATATTATAATGATATATTTTAATCATTAATAAAGGTGGTTAAATAAGTACACAGTAACAGCCCGTACAGAACGTTCCCCAGTTTCAGGATGTATAGGCCAACCTGTGACGTCATACTGAACAGGTAAATGGGCTAAGTCTGGCTCTTGATAACTCTCAAGTGGACGGGGCAAATCAATCAAGGTTCCAATACCCCACATACCCACCGGAGCACAAATATACAAACCTATTAATCCTTTAACAAAACCTACAAAAAAACATATCTATAGATTCCATACTTTAAAATGAGTTACATTGAAAGGGACAAAATTGGAACTTACCTAGTAATAAAAGGAAAGATACGGAGACTAACATTAACAAGAAAAACAAAATCCATAGTGGAACATGATAACAAGTTTGTTCTGCTGCAACAACTTTGTGGCAACCATCCGCTCCTTGATACATATAAACATTATCTTGAGTTTTGCAAGTTCGCAGTTGTAAAAGTATTAAAAACCAAAAGGTTGGGATAAAAATAAATGTAAAATTCATTTCACTTCTGTTTATATACAAAAATGTCAAAACTGACATTTCATTAACTACATTAACTACAAACTTCTCTTAACAATGTTTTTAATATTAAATAAAAAATCAAGTTAAACACGAACAATTTGAGCCACGATATTGTTAGTAACCAACTCGCCTTTTTTGGGAGGGAATATTTGTATACGAGCAAATGTACCACCAACGTATCCTTTTGCTAGTCTTTCAGGATTTATCACTATGGATCCCCCAATATGCTATAACAAATATAAGATTTCAAACCATTGTAATACAACTTGCAATAATTAAGTAATCTTAATATTGAAAAAGTTATTTCTAAAATAGCTCATATTCAATTTTATAAAATTAAATATTATATATTGTCAAGACAACACTGGTTACTGCAATGGTACAGTTTTTTATGTTGATTATGAAGCTGTATTAAGGAAAGCAACTGAACATCATGTTTATCAGTTTATGGGTTGTTTCAGATTGGATGAGTCATAAAAATAGCAGTTTTTTTTATGTAAACACTCTATATATTTCTACATATTTGAATAAAGAATCGAGTTATCCAGAAAGAAAAAGAAGATCTATTATTAATTTAAATAACAGCAAATTAAAGCAACTAAACTCAAGTTGCTCTTAGTCTGCGTGCACGTCATCAATTACTTGTTATTTAGTATTGATAGTGCTAACTCTAAAAAACTTAAAAATTCTGTTTTTTTCGTTAAATTACGGAGTAAAATCATGTAACGTAGTTGTAACAGTTTTGATTTTTAATATTTCATAGTTTCTGTGTTTCAATTAGAAACTACATAAAAACTAGGGATTTTGTTTCCTTCGCGTTCGCGCCCTGTTTTTGTATGTTCACATGTCATTCTGAAAACGAATTCGTGTTTTGTGTGTTATGTGACATACAGTTTAAGATTTTTGGTTGCATACTTTCATTTTTTGCTGTATAGACGTAGTAAGGTGTGATGTCACCAAATAACTGATGATGTGCACGCAGACTAAAAGCAACTTGAGTTTAGTATTATTACAAGAAGAAACAACAAAAATGTGTACACTGAAAGTCCAATCCAGAGAAAGTTCAGGTTCTTTTAAATTGTGGGGGAGAGATGGCATGAAAGGGACATGCACTATAAAAGCGACATCAAAATTGTAATTACTCAATTTCACAAATTACAGACTATTATTGCAGTCATTAGTATTCTGTTTTATCGAACAGACAATATGTTAAAGTTTGGCCGACATATTCTATTCTGTGTCTTTTTACCCGCTAAAAGTGGATTGAGAAATATTTTGTTTTATTATTATTACACCAAACTTGGTGAATTTAATATTGAAATTTTTGAGCTCCAGCGTGTAGATTAGTTTTGTGTTCAATTCAATTTAAGAAATAATCTGAAAATCAGGTAGTTAACTTTGTATTTTATATAATTTAGAATAAAGTGAGGTATGTAATTAAAGGGACATCAAATCAAGTAATGAAAGGGACATGTCCCTTTCATAACTTGTTTTTTTTATTGTTACTGATGATTTTTAGCGCTTAATGATGGCTTAATACTTTTTTCTTATGGATAATGGAACGTGAAAGTATTAAAAAAAACCAAGAGAATTTGAAAAGACCCATTGGATATTAATAATGCTGTTATGGAAATTATTAATAATGGACAATCGATTTGATTCCCTGCCTAGTCTTTTGGAATTGCTAAATCTATGCTAGCACGCTTGGTTCAACAAGCCAAAGTTCAACAGCAACAATTTGAATACAAGCCGAATATATGTAGGCAATAGAAAAATATTTTCAACAGATGAAGAATTGCTGCTTGCTCAATATATCAAAACTGCTTCGAAGATGTCTTACGGTTTAACTTGCGTGCAAATGTGGGAATTAGCTTTCCAATATGCAAAAAAGTTAAATAAAAATTATCCAAAATGTTGGGATCAGAAGAAGATTGCTGGTATTGACTGGTACAAAGGTTTCATGCAGCGGCACCAAAATCTTTCTTTACGTAGGCCAGAAAAAACTAGTTTAGCCCGAGCAACGGCGTTTAATAAAACAACCGTTGACAGATTCTATAAAAGCAAGTGGGCCAGGTTTGCTCTCAAGAACGAGGCCAATTTGTCACTATGCTTGGATTCGTCTCAGCAACTGGAAATACCATACCACCTGCCTTTGTCTTTCCACGGGTACATTTCAAGCCGTTCATGATGGAGGATTGTCCTCCTGGAAGTTTAGGGTTGGCTAATTCATCAGGTTGGATGACGGGTGACAATTTTTATCAAGCTTTTAAACATTTTGTGGAGTACCTGCTCAAAACCAACAAAGGATAAACCAGTTCTGCTGTTAATGGATAATCATGACAATCATATTACTGTGTCTGTAGTGATGCATGCGAAAGAAAATAATGTGATAATATTGACCTTTCCACCACATTGCAGTCACCGACTTCAACTATTAGATATCTCTGTCTATGGACTCTTTAAAAGTTTTTTTTAAGTCAGCTCTTAATGACTGGATGGTGAGTAATCCTGGTCGAACAGCGACAATATATAAGCTTCCGAAGCTTGCAAAAATAGCATTTGAAGTAATTTTCTATTAAAAATATTACAGCAGGATTCAACAAAGCAGGAATCTTTTGCTTTTATTCAGAAACTTTTTCTGAGGAAGACTTTTTATGTTCCTCGGTAACGGATCATCCCTTACCATCGTCCAGTAAAGAAGTTGATAGTTCTCTGCCAATTGACAGTAGTATGGAACTTATTGACGCAAATGAAACTCCAGCAAATTCAATTAATATTACCCCAGAAACTATCCGACCATTTCCAAAAGCTCCTTGCACACAAAACAAAAAGGGGGAAAAAAAAGGTTCCTCGAGAGTCCTTACGGAAATGGATGTGCTAAAGCAGGAAGAGGAAAAGAAAAAAAGGAAGAAATCCTTAATAAAAACCAATCTAAAGGTGAAGAAAAGAGTTTTGCCTGATAGTAGTAGTAGCAGTAGTAGCATCAATGGAGAAGATAGTGTGGAATATGAAGATAGTGAAGATTATGAAGATTTAGCACGACCAGATAATGAGAGTTTTATAATTGAAGAACACGACCATGTTTTAGTGACGTTCTGCAAAAAGAAAAAAATAATTTTCGACATGCTGTCGGCGTTATCATGAAGAAAATTGCAGACAACGAATACAGAATTAGATTTATGAAAAAATCAGCGAAAACCGATAACTTCAAATTTCTAAAGGAAGACGATATTAGTAATGTCAATGATAACAAATGATTACAAATGGATGGAACAAAGAGAGTTCAGGGATTTTATTATTTTGCTGTTGATTTATCTAGTGCAACTGGCCTAATGTAATATTTTTCTTGTATCTATTTTTGAATAAATGTCTTTACAGTTTTTTCGGGTAGGTACTTTGATTTATTGGGTATATTATATGAAAGCTTAATTATAATTATGTAAGATGCAATTGGTAAATTTTTTTATATCCCTTTCAATACTTAAGAAGGAGTCCCTTTCAATGCACTATAGGGTCATGAAAGGGACAATTACAATAATCCAAAATATGTTATTTTATTACTACCCCTATGGCTTTTTATTAACTTTTATAACTCAGAACTGTAAACGAGACTTGTAGGTAACACCTTAATAAAGAAAAAGTATTTAAAAAAAATTCCTAAGCTGGTTTGATTTATTTTGTGTAAAATGTCCCTTTCATGCCACTTCTCCCTTATATTTTAAATATTTTCCGACCCTATTTTGTATTACCAATCCTTTTAGAGAAAATGCTAGTTTTTGAAAATTATGTAACGAATGGCAGTGTATTTTGTGTAGAAAAATGCCTCTTTTCGTTGTTTACTCATTTATTTCTTGTATTTTTTATACAATATTTAAAGAATTTTCAAATTATCACCCTGGAATTAAGAAAATCTGGAAATCCAGGCCATTTTAATCTCCAGAATTTTGAGCTTTTACTCCAAACACAAGAGACGGATTCACAAAAGTGAAATGTACAGTTTAAATGTTTGTATCAAATCAGTATTCAATAAGCAAGTTAAAATTTAACACCGATGGAAACATTAAGTCATCACTTGACCACTTTAAACTATTCATTTGGTTTCATGTGATTAGACACTATTATTTGGAAAATGATAAGTTAAAACACTTTAGAAGAACAGGAAGGTTTTAGATGGTTGTTAAAAGACTCTGCTTACCATAATGCAAAGAGACTTCAAATTTGTAGTTACTGAGCAGAAGTAGACAAAAAATATAAGGAAACAGTTGTGCAGTATTGAAAAACCGATTCATATACTTTAATACAAGCAGTAGAAAAGAATATACCACAGGTAAGTGATTGAAAACTGGGGGGGTTGCGATTGAAATGCTTTATAGTTTATAATATCACTAGTTAAAGGTAACTAACAGTGCCAAATTAAGCTTAAAAGTTTATTTACACATATATAATTAAAACAGGAATGTAGAAAACTCAAATGGTAGTATTATATCCCCTCCTTGGAATTTGTGTCACATTAGTGTTCCCAATTTTCAAACATGCAGGTTGCACCATAAAAAATTGTATGTTTATGAAAACTTACCCAGCAGTGGGACGAAAAGGCTATCAAGGAACTGGTAAATTGCAGTTGTTTCTGCCTTTACAGCATCATAATCAACATCTCTATACTAATTTATCTGAATTTAGAGCTTTAGTAAACGCAGTTAACAATGGTGAGCATATAATTTAAAATAACCTACACACTTACCTTGATGAAATATCGAAGATTAGATGGTACTATAAGTATATGAGGAAGTACATCCATCACAGCATACTGATCCAAAAGTTCATGATCTATGCAAATACCTTCATCTGGAGGATACAACGGATAAAAGCTCTGCTGACCAAGAAGGTGGGCTGCAAGGCGACTCATGCGATCTCCACCTTGTGATGAACTACAAACTTCTTCTTTCCCCATGTGGAAAAGTACATCTGCAGAAGTAGCTCCTAATATAAGACCTTCTATGTTAAGCAGACTTGGATCAGGAACACACTGAAGATTGGGATATTTCTTTCTAATGTGATATGGAGGAGTAGGATAGACAACATGATGGTGAGCATCTTTGTGGGACGCTAGCAACACCACCTGAACATTTAACCTAATAAACAACATATTATATTGCAATAATGATATGTGTTGAAATTACATTACTATTTACCCTTCTAAAGGTGTCATGATACATCCAACTAGAGTTTCGAAGAAAGTGTCAAATGATTCTGCCATTGTAGCATCACGAATGCTGTCATGTGATGCATCAATAAATGGACCCACCAAAACTAGTACATGAGGTATATTATTCGATACATATTTCATCAGATCTTGTAATGGCTGATAGGCAAGGTTATCACGCAGAGTGAACGGTCCTGCAGCTACTACTATTTGCACAGTTTCTGAAAAGAGGAATGTTAAATCAAAAAAATCTTGGAATAAATGAAATTTTAACACCATTAAATTCTGTAGGGCTATGCCCAATCTAAACTGGAGATTTTAAGAAACTAAAGAATACTTATGACTGTCTCCTAATAATCTCATCAAATCATTTTTATATTTCGAATACTGTGTCTTATGTGTGAGAGGACACCATCAATCAATAATCCCTAGCATACTTGAAAAACATTGTGTGTTCCCGGTTCTTGCTTGAAAAAGAAAATCAGACTTGACTGACGAATTAGTTATTTAACCTGCTGGTCCTAGCCTTTTCGAAATAATGCTTGGAGAAGGCACACATATGGAACCAATGTAAACTTAATAAGTAGAACATATTTTTGAAAACACTGGAAACACTAACAGAAACTTGTTTATCTAATAATATACATTTTGGTCTGTAAAGTGACGAATCTACAGATGTAACCAGAAAGGCACAACTTGTGATATGGGCAGATATATTCATCAAGCCGACCACAAATTTGAATTTAATAGCTCGTGACATTTTCCAAATAATCTCAACACCACCGCACAGGACCTGATTTAGTAAGACATTTGTGAAATAATTAATTTGTTTACTTTAAGAACTATACTTTATTAGGTATACATCTTAATTTTGTACAAAGTATCTACTATATACATACATTACAGTTTCAACTTAGAGGCGCTTTGTATAATACGCTTACTTCTTTTTTCAAATACGAAAAACGCGGAAAGTTCATTTTGGAATAAACGAGAATTAGGTCAGATGGTAGCGCATAATTATTGAAATTTGTTTTTCGTCATATTCCACCTAGGTGGTGTTGATTCCCATAATCGCGCAGTTAAATTAAAAATATTAAAAAAATAAACACTTTCCAAAACTAGCAAATTAACAGCAAAAGTGGTCAATCTGTAAATAAAGTGTACACGTTCTAGTGCTTGCATTAAACAGAACATAACACAAAAATAAAATTCTCATTAGTGGCAATCCAGCAACTGTATTGATCCTAACCTTAATTAGTGCACTAATTGGATAATGATCCTATTTTCATTAATTTCCATTAAAAGGCCTCGAGAATATAACTAATTAACTTTATTTTTACATTTAATACTAAGGCTTTAATGTTTCCTGAAATACTGTGTGTGATATGTTTATTTTTTAAAACTGTGATTTTTTGAAGAGAAATGTTAATGATATGGCTTAATATATTTGCAAATTGTATTACTGAATCTTATTATACACATGGATCATCGGAAATTAGTTATGGTAGTATCGCAATGTCCACCACTGTGGGATAGAAGTCATGATAAATTTAGAGATCAGGGTTTTAAAGCAAGCGTATGGAATAAAATTGGTCTTGAATTAAATTCAACAGGTTAGTAGTAGTAACAAACATAATTAATAAAATTGATAATATATGAAAAATTGAAATTTCAATGTATTACATATTGCACAGGTCCATCATGTCGGGAAGCTTTCAAAGCACTTCGGGAAAAATACATACGTGAACGAGAAAAACTGGTGCATTATGGAAGTAATTACAGACCTTGGGAATTGCTTGATTACATGCAGTTTCTAGACCCCTACATAATTACTCGAAAGCCATCACAAGGATGGGGAACACCACAATCTGATGATTTTATTGTGGCAATCAAACAAGATCCTTCTGCAGATATTGATGAACATCTGCAGGACGAATCGAATGCTAACAGTTACAATGGAATGGATCTCACAACCAGTGATTTTTGCAAAGCGCTTATAAAATTAGTGCACGATTCAAGGGCTCTATGGGACCGACACTGCAAAGACTATCATGACAAAACTTTGAAGGATCGCTTGTGGAAAGCAGTTGCTCATACTCTGAAATCGGATGGTATGTTTCATTAAGACGTTTGCATTGCCCAATACATTCAGTCAGTAGTTATGGTTTGTAATTTTTTTACTGTCTATTTATTGTTGTGATGTTGTAAAATACTTTTTTGAATTTCAAAAATATTTTCTTTATTTATTGAATGTGATTTCAGTAAATTCATGTACACTGCGATGGAAGGGACTAAGAGAGAAATATATTCGACAAAAGCAAAAGTATTCAGAAGGTGAAGCAAAATGGGAATTTTTAGATGATCTCGCATTTTTGGATGGAGTCATTCAATATCGAAAGAAGCATTGGCAAATAGAAGAATCCAGTAACATGTTTGCAACAAGTGACAACAGCTGTGCACTTTCTCAAGCCAATTCAGATTATGAGCTGCTAGATGAGCAAACCAATGACAGTACACCTAATCAACCCAGCAGTTCTACAAACGTTTATCAACAAACAACACCTTCAAATTCATCATATAATGGTGGAAACTTGAAACCACACACTCCAGATAGTACCTTGGATGCTGCAAATGCAACAGCCAAAAAACGAACTCTTAGTTACAATAGCGAGCCCTTCTATCATAAAAAAGAGAAAACTGATGGACAAGAGAGAACTCCAGAACAAATTTTTGGTGAACTCGTCGCAGCTATGCTCGCATGTAAACCTGACAATGATAAAAATATTGCAATGATGGAAATTATGTCCATTCTTGCAAAACCGGCAACATAAATTATTTATAGGTACTTTTAGGTTTAAGGAACTCATTTATTTCATACTTATTTAAAACATATCTCAATAGAGTATATAAAATTTTAGAAAAATATATTTATTTTATTGTATTTGTATTGTGCTATTATATTAAATATCAATAATGAATTTGATGTTTGCTTAATAGCAGTAAATATTACGTAGCAACATATGAATGCCTTACAATTCAAAGATGATTGTTTGATAAACTTAGCATTTTCAAAACAAACTGTGGGATATATAAACTACTAAAGAGATAACATAACTGAAATCTAATTGCACAAATTTTTACTGGCAAAATATGCATATATGGGATTTAATGTAAAATTAAACTGTACTAAATATCAGCTCTCCTGATTATCTTAAGAGCAAAATACTACATAATTACAAATTATATATTATATAATTTGTTCAGCATTGTCGACTGCATCTAATGCACAATTTACTTATCCATATATTATATCTGAATTGAAGGCGGTGGTGGTTAAAGTATACAAAACCTTCAGGAAATCCCTTTCCACCATAAAGTTTAGTACATACTCATACCACCAAAGAGCTGTTATACAGATTACACCTTACAATAATATTCCATAAAATCAGAGCTTTTTTTTGGGAAAAAAAAAGGTGGTGGAACGCTCATCTCATTACTAAAAATATATAATCTCATTACTAAAAATATATATATTCAACGTGGTCCAAACATCAAATTTTACGAAATTATTTTAAAACTTTTAAAATCAATCGAAAAAATGTGGTGGAACGCCGTTCCACTGCGTTCTATGACAAAAAAAGCACTGCATAAAAATAATAAAACACATAAAACTGAACATAATTAATATTGGCAATCCATAATATTCACATGTAAAGATATTTTATTACTTGTTGTAGTGTATGTTTCTGCTTCTATCTATGAATTGAATATTTTATTGGCATAACAACACATTCAACCCCAAGAACAAATAGTAATTATCAGTAGTAATACTGGTTTAGTTGCCAATGTCATGGGCCACCATTAATTAAAACAATAATTAGAAAGCGAAGCCATGCATTACATGCAGTTTTCTATGCCAATCAAATTACTTCTGTAGTATTTTGTACTAAAATAGTTAAGAAGCCAACATTTACAATTTATTATTGTTTAATTTTTAATTGTGTAAATCCTATGCCTAAATTCTAAAGTAACAATTGATTAGGTATACGAAAGTTCTTTAAATTGATTTTTATATTTTGAAGTTGATATTGGCCTGAAGCCTTCAATTAAATAGATTAAAGATTGGTAGTATGTTGAGAATTAAAATTTCAATGGTGTTTTTATTGGGACTTCATTAAAAACGTAATTTTGACATGAACATTTTTCTTGAATCGATTTCTTGGCATTATCTTTATTTCAAGTAATAAAAAGAATACCTTGCTATTTATATTTAAACATACTGTGAAAAACCCGTTATTGTCATGAAGACTTAAAATAGAAGATAAAATACAACCATATGAAAAACAACATGCTAATAATAATATGAAGATATATCATTTACAGGCTTTAGTTTAAAAATAGCAAAATCTACGCAACAGCCTGTGCCTAGAAAGTTGCCCTTTCTATGTTTTTCACGTACATAGGTTAATTTGACTGTAGTTAGTTACTAATAATTTCTATATTTTCAACTTTTTATATTGTAAAAGAAAATTGTTAGTGTAAGCTGCAGTTCTAAATTGATTTGTTTTCATACTATTACTGGTGGTGCTTACTATTAATTTTTTCTATTTTAACTATTAATAGCAACAGCTGATTTTATATTCAGTTTTCAGTACACCGTGTTTTCTGAAAGTAAAGGATAAGTTCTAACAAATCGTTGGGAAAAATATTTCAAAAAATTACGGACACATCGTAAATTATCATTTAGAGATGTAATTTTCAATCCTCAACCCGTAAGCGTTAGCAACTCCAACTTTAAAAATTCAAATAGCAAAGTACCCCTTTTGACAGCAATGGGTGGTAAAAACAATTGAAGATCGTTAATAATTGAATGTCAAACAAAATTTATTGACAGTACTTAGTGGAGTGTGTGTTACTTCTTTAACGATTAAAGAAATAAGATACCAAAAATGAGACTTACTGAAGGGGAAAGAAAAAAAATTTTTAATTTGGTATTGTATTTCTTAATTTCTCAAACCCATTGCAACTTTTACAGAACGTACTGAGAATGACAAACTTCAATTGTTTTTACCACTCATTGCTAGAGCCATATCAACGCCTGCTTGAATATTGGCATTTTCATTTGAATACATTTTGGTAAATATCTCCGTTATTTATCAACCCATTTTGAAAAGCCTTTTTTTTATTGTATTCAACATAAAGAAAGCTATCAGAAGGGGTACTTTGCTATTTGAATTTTTAAAGTTGAAGTTGCTAGCGCTTAGGGGTTGATGGGTGGGTGGTTCAAAATTACATCTCTAACTGATAATTTAAAAATAAAAGTCGTCGACGTGTCCCAGCATTTTTTGTAATATTTTTCTCAAGGATTTTATAGAATTTATCCGATACTTCCGGAAAGCACTGTATGTTTAGTAAGATATTTTTAGTATAGCAGATATTAATATAAATTTCAGTGAAGTAGGGCAAGAACTTGGTTGCGTTAACGCGGCGTCTCTCTCCCACGAGGATTGATCACTATGGGAGAGTAGATCAGTAACCCCCCCTTATGGGGGAGGCCCTTGCCCAACAATGGGATATTGCAGGCTAATAATAAAAATAAAAATAGGGCAAGAACTAGAAAAATATATAAAACTTATGTGCTATATTTAGGCTGTTCGGCTTTACCTGAAGTATAGATCGACAAACACTCGTGAAGCATATTAAGAATACAAGACTGTCACAAACGATATAAATGCAAACATATGGAAAAGAAACAATGATTACTGGGAGAAATTTACGAAGGATATGAAGTATGACTTCTACAGACTCCAAAAGCCGATATGGTGATTTATAAAAAATCAAAGAATATAAACAAAGGAACTGGTGGAAACATCCAAGATACAAAAAGACGAATGGATTGACTACTTTACCAATTTGTATAAAAAGATAATGAACCAATTGAAGATGACATACCAGATGAAATAAATGAGACAAGGAGTAATACCACAAGAGAAGACTTACAACAAGCAGTCAAAATATTGAAAAGCAAGACGTCAGCAGGCACAGATCAAATCCAAAACAAATTACTGAAGTATGGAGGAGATAAAATAATCGAACAGTTAACTGCATTACTAAAAAAAATATTCCAGGAAGAGACAACCCAAACGAATGGAGAACCAGCATTTTAATTACATTATTTTAAAAGGGAGACAAAATGAAAACCCCCAAAATTACAGAGGAATCAACCTGTTAAATACGACTCTGAAGTTTACAACTAGAATAATAGCCAATACAATTAATGCAATAACATGTAGCAGAAGAACACCAAGGTTTTAAAACCGGAAGATCTTGTACAGATGCTATATTTATCTTATGACAAATAGCAGAAAAATCCCTTGAGCTTAATGTGCCAACGTACCTGTGCCATTGATTTACACAAGGCATTCGATAGAATTCAACTACATGACGTAATAAATATTTTATATAAAAGACAAATTTCCATTAATCTGATAACTGTAATCAAAAACGTATATACTGAAAACTATGTGAAGCTCAGAATACAAGGAGAACTTAGTCATCCTATCGCTGTTGAAAAAGGCATTAGGCAGGGCGACTCGCTTAGCCCCCTATTGTTCAATTTAATAATGGATGAACAGCGTCAAGAACCTTAAAGGATATAAGATGGGAAACCGTGAGGTAAAAATGTTATGCTACGCAGATGATGTCGTACTATTCGCTGAAGAAGATGATGACCTACAAAGACTTCTATTTTAGTTCAATAAGACAGCCAAAAAATATAATATGATTATTTCGACAAACAAAACCAAGGCGATGACAATCTCAAAAGAACTTATCAGGTGTGAACTGGCAATGGAAAATGAAGCTATAGAACAAGTAAAGAGCATAAATTACCTTGGCGTAAAAATAACTAGCTATGGTAATTTACAACAAGAAATTGAAGAGCAGATAGTGAAAGCCAATTAGAATGGCGGGGTGTCTGAATAATACAATATGGAGAAATAAACACCTGCGAATGGAGACAAAAACCAGAATTTACAAAGGAGTAATCAGACCCATAATGGTTTACACGGTCGAGACAAGAAGCAACACGACAAGAATAGAGGCAAGCAAAATGAAGATTCTAAAACACATATACAACAAAACACTAAGAGATAGAATTCTGAATGCTGACATAAGACAAGCGTGTCAAGTTACACCAACAGAAGAATGGATAGACAGAAGCAGACAAGAATGGAATTAATCACATTAATAGAATGGACCAGCACCGCCTAGTCAAAATTGGAAGAGACAAAATCCCAATAGGCAGAAGGAATGTGGGATGACCAACAAAAAGATGGCGAGATAGTCTCTAACTAGTTTAGAACAGGCTTATAGCCTAATAAGAAGAAGGAAGAAGAAGACTTTAGCTCGAGGAATAAAGCAATACCCAAGTATTTAGTTGTTTAGTAAATTTTTTCAAGGGTTAGGATTACATTAATTTTATAGAAAAATCTGTTATTTTTTCGCTTTACCTCCTATATGAATGAATGAATGGCTTAACACCCCATGAAGGTGTTTCGCCACTTCCCAGAAGAAGCTTTCTAGATCCTTTTTTAATTTGGGGGATCAGTCCTTGTCCGGTCTTCATTCTATTTGATGCTTATCTTATTCCACGCTTTCCTATCTTTAACCTTCTGCTTCACTTCTTCCATTCCTATTCCTATATTCAGCATATCATGCTTCACTTCATCTATCCATCTCGACTTTGGTCTTCCTTTTTTTCTTTTCCCAGCTGCTATCCAATTCATTATTATATTCGTCGGTTCCTGATAGCCTGCCTCATCACATGCCCTAGCCATTTTACTCTCTGTTGTTTTATTTTTCTTACTATATCCACTTCTATCTCGTGGTTCATTCTTATTCTATACTCATTTTCTGAAACTTTGATTGGGGCTAATAATTGATCTGAGTATTTTTCTTTCCATTACTCTTAATTTTTCTGCCTCTTTATTAGTCATTGACATTACTTCTGCCCCATACATTACTACTGGTTTTATTAGCGTGTTATAAATTCTTATTTTTGTGTTTCTTGAGATGAATTTACTTTTTAATAGTTTCTTATTTGCATAAAAAGCTCTATGTGTTGCTATTATTTTGTCTCTTATTTCTATTTCCCTATTTCCATCGCTGGATACCATAATACCCCTTGGTATGCCTGCCTTCTGTTGTTTTCTCCCCTACTCTCATGATTTTTGTTTTTTCCTTGTTTATTTTAAATCCTATTTTTTGTCCCTCTGTTATTAGTTTTTCCACCATTTCCGTTAATATATCTCTTCTTTTGGCTATTAACACTAGGTCATCTGCATATGCCAGTAGTTGTCTTCCTCCTGTTCTTAATGTGCCTATATTTATTTTACGGGATATGTATTCTATGCTTATTGTTAAAAAGTGCGGCTGAGCGGGCATGCCCTTGTTTTACTCCTTTATCTATTGTAAATTCGGTTGTTTCTCCTTTTTTGTGTTTTTACGCTGACTCGGGTTGTCTCAAGGGTCATTCTTATTAGCCTCCTTAGTATAGCTGGTATACCTAGTTTCTTCATTACTAATATTAGTTTCTCTCTATTAATGGAGTCAAAAGCTTGCTCGAAGTCAACGAATAGCATTTCTACTTTTATTTTGTACTCCAGTGCCTTGATTTTCCCTTTGTAAAGCCGTATTAGTACTGTCCAATTGTATGTCTTGTCCCCTCTCATAGCCTTCTCTGTATTATTGTTGATAGGATTTTGTACATCGTATTTAATAGTGTTATTCCTCTATAATTCCTGCATTCTTGTTGACTTCCCTTTTTGTATATTATTATTATTTGTCCTATTTCGAAGTCCGCTGGCATCTTTTCCTCCTTCCATATTTTTTTATAAGTATAAATATATATTCTGTTATTGCATCACCTCCATGTTTTATTAATTCTATATTTATTCCGTCTTTGCCAGGTGCCTTTGCATTACGACTACTGCTTAAAATTTCCTTCACCTCTTGTAGTGTAGGTTCCTCTAGCTGCACTTCCGCTGGTTCGTTTTCTATTGTTAGTTCCTCCTGTTTTCGATTTGTGCTCAATGATTCTTTAAAATGCTCCTCCCAGATTTTTTGGTATTCCTTTTCTTGCTCCGTTACTTTGCCTTGCTTGTTTTTTATTCCCGTTATTCCAGATTTATACACTTTATTTTGCTTATTGATTTTCTAGTAGAATTTTCTGGTGTTAGTTTTCTTACTTTTTTTCTCTATTTCTTGCCGTTCTTCTAACCACTTCCTTTTACTACTTGTTATTATTCTATTACATTCATTCCTCCTTTCTTTGTACTCTTCTTCATCTTCGCCCCTATTACTCTTTAGCCTTACCTTAACCTTTTCTTCACGTGCTTTTTCACATTTTTCATTGAACCATTCTTTTGCTCTAGCACTTTTTTTATTTCCTATTATTTTCCCCGCCGCTTTATTTACTGATTCCTTGATATCCATCCAGCTTTCTTCTATTGGTCTATGTTTGGGTTTACTTTTTATTTGCTTTTCTAATGCTTCCGTGTATTGTCTTCTTGTTTCCTCATCCTTTAACCTCTCTATATTCCATTTCTTTTTTGCACCTTTCTTTCCGTTACCCTACTTTGTTTATATCTGATCATTGCAGCTACCATGAAATGGTTGGAATCGGCGCAAGCCCCCCTGTAAGTTCTTACATCTGTTATTGATGATTGGCGTCTTTTTGTTATCAACATGTGGTCTATTTTCGCTTGCGTTTTCTTTTCGGGTTATATCCAAGTTACCTTATGCTTTTTTGGATGTGTAAACTTGGTGCTGCTTATTATTAAATTCATTTTCGCCGATAAGCTACAAAGTCTAATACCATCGTCGTTGGTTTTTTCATGTGTACTATTCTTCCCTGCAACTTGACTTTATTATACTCTCCTTACCAATCTTCACATTAAAGTCCCCTAGTACTATAGTTAGATCTTCTTTCGTTATTTTCTCTATTTCTTCTTCTAGGTTTTCATAGAACTGCTCCTTTTCCTCGTCAGCATGTGCTTCCGTAGGTGCATATATGTTCAGCACCGACACGTTGGTTGGAGTCCCCCCTAGTCTAATGTAGGCCATTCTTTCATCAATTAGTTCTGTTTCCATAATGTTTGCTCCCATTGTTTTTGTTAGTATAAACCCAACTCCATATCTTCCTTGTTTTTCTGCTCCCGAGTGGATCAATGTAAATTATTTTTTGTCTATTCTCCCTTTCCCCCCCTCTAATTTTCTGCAGTGCTGCTATATTAATTTTATATTTCTTTAGTTCGGACGCTATTTGCTTCATTTTCCCAGTTACCAACATCGTTCTAACGTTCCATGTACTTATTTTAATTTTATTCTTGCTTTTTCCTCTCTTTTTTGTTTCTTTCTGTACCACATTTCTGCCTTTTTCATTGAGGTTGTCGTCATCGTTTTTCGATCCATCTCCCCTCTCATTTACAAGTTTTTTGGCTCATCTCTTGTAATTTCTCCTAACTGTTGGTTAGGATCGCTACTACTAATGAGTCGTATAACTGATCTTATAATTTTACTACCAAATTTTTGTAAGGTAATGTATTGGATAGCATCAAAACGTTTAGCATTCTTATAAAGCCTTAACATCAATATTTAATATAGTGCATCTAAGTATTTATAAAAACTAATAAATGAAATCAACAATGTAAAAAAAGGAATCAGAATGAGTCTACAATTTACAAGCATGAACGACCTGTATTTCAGGTTTATGCATACAATCAACATAGGATTAGTATAATATATTTAGGACTTCACTCACCACAGGTGAATTATCTACGTCCAATGGCAAGTGCACTTTCACAATATTTAATTCTTTTAAACATTATCTATAAAAATCTTTATTATTAGGCAGTTTTGGCGTAGCAAACTTTTCTGGCTGGCAGACTTAAATCTTATTTATAGAACCCCGCATATATTAATATTGAATATACCGTTATTACCTGTCATTGTAATGGGATGCTCAACAGACAATGGTATACTTGGCGAAGCATCGGTAAAAAGTTTTTGGGCTATGAAAGTATTCCCATTCGGACTAAATCCTTGTACTGCAACCACTTGTCCAGGAAATACTGCATAATTTGACAATTTATTCAAATTCAGATGAATTGTAGAACCTCTTCCTAACTCTTGAGTACTTTCAAGTAAAACAGAGGCAGCATTTAGTCTTCCCTCTCCATCACAACAAATACGACCATATGTAGTTACACTACCCTATTTAAAAAAAAAACATATTTTAAATGTAAGCCTTGATTTCAAAATAATCTTTTGAATAATATGAATTTATAATTTTTACTAAATGTGGCAATCTTTTACCATTTACCTTTACAAGTGAATTATGAAACTCACCGATGCTTTAACAAATGGTTGTGGATCTTCAAGTCCATACTTCTTAATTAAACACTGCCCAAGCCATTCTGTCATACTATTAAGACTACTTGCTTTGGCATTCATCACTTCATACATATACCGAGCATCCGGTGTCAATAATCGATCCGAGTCCGAAAAGAAACCTACAGAGACTAACTTTTCGTCATAGCCAGCAGTTCGTTTAAAATTTGCGCTCTGAAGGTTCTGCGATCCATATGACAACATGATGCTTCCAGAATCCACACGGTCTGCATAGTCATTGGTTTGTGAATTACTACAAGCAAATTACTTGACACTATTAGAAATGAACAGTGTAGTTAATTACTTACACTATAGGGCTGTAGCTACTGGGGCTGAAATTTACCCGAGGACTGAAATTTAAGTTTTCTGGTTGGAAACGTTTCTTGCTTATGCAGTCATCAGGACTGTGAATTCTCTTTATATTCTTAACACTCTGAAACAAACGTAAATAATTACAGTTATGTAGCTGTAAAGCAGGAGTATAGTTTCTACCCATTTATTTTTGCATAAAATAAGAAATAGGTTACTAAATGTGGTTCTATTGAAATTTAGATATCTCTATTTTGTTAATGTCAACTTATAATCACTACAAATAAAAATTAAGGCTCCTTTCGCAATGGCGGCTCCAAAAACTAAGAGAGAGTCACGAAAGTTCAGAATAAGATGGATTTACCTACACTGCGCCTCTGACGTGCCTACAACATTTCTTGTCCGATGTAGCCACAAAACTGCTAGGGATGAAAGGGGATTATACTTTTACCTAATTTCGGTCACTTCAGCCGTATACCTGCCATAGGTGGTAGATATCTAATACTAATAAGTTTCATTTGTCATTAAAAAAATATAAGCTAATATTAATACATTTTGTACTTTTCATTTTGGTTAACTGTTTTCAATGTATGTATGCGTCTAGATGGATTTATAAATTTATTTTTTGAATAAAATAGCTCACAATTTTGTTACAATACGTTGTAAACTAAATTGTACACAATGTTATTTAAAAAGTAAATTTAAAAACGAATATAGACCTTTAATACCGAATTATACAGGCTGTCCATTAGGGACCACCATGGTGTTCTAGATTATCTTAAGAGGTGCAAAGTAGTTTAAATAATTTTCATAAACGTGTTGATTAAGTTTATTATTAAAAAACATATAATAATACATATGCAGATATAAGAAAGTAATAGTGTTGGTAAAAGGAATATAAATAAAAAAATAATTAAATTTAAAATGTACGACAATTATTCGACTCAAAAAACGACGCAAAAAAATATATTTCATAATGTTACCGGAGCGGATTTCGTAAGATTCCGTTTGGTCTAGTGTGTCTTGGATCAATGATTTCTGCTAACAAACATTTCCTATAAAATATTTCCGTTGCTTCATTTTCTGACTCCATTATTCGGTATCTCTTTCTACCTTTTGAATATGCAACCCTAATGGTGTCCATATGACAAAATAGCAAAATTTTTTATCCGTTATTTGCAACTGGTCTTAGATTTGATACATATAATCGTGGTTAGGCTTTAATATCAGTTTTCTGTTCTGAGCAACGTAGACGACAAAATCCAAATGTTTTTTTTTCTGCGCCTTCTATAGGTGTCCATTTTGCAGCTTTCGCGGGACATTTTATTTCTAGTAGACCATCGTCACCTACTAAACCATCTGGCGATGCTGGTGAATAAAATTCATCATCTTTTCCAACAAACATGCCGCACTGTCTTACTTGCAAGTTTATTACCTTTTCAAACGCTTTTATAGCAATCTATTGGATTATAATATACAGGGTGTTAATTAAGTATATAACAAATTTAAAGGTGTTATTCCTTGCTCAATTTTAAGAAAAAACGTTCATATGAACATAGGTCCAAAACCGCTTTGCTTTTAATTGACAGGGAGTTCAATGAAAAAAAAAAAAAGTATTTCCTAAGTAACTAGAAGACCCAAATTAGTCTTTTGAGCAAAAAACTGTTTTTCTCATTTTCAGAACTAAAAATTATATACGATCGACCATTACAAATGAAAGTCTGTCAGGTCTTGCGGAGGTAGCAACACAACAGGATATATTAGAAAAAATAGATTTGAAAGCCATTATGGAGGTTTTTGCTTAGACAAAAAACGACGTATATTATTTTAAGTTAACATTTGTTGTTAGTTATTAGGTTATTAGGTGTGTCACCCACCAGAGTGACTGACATAATTTTTACACGGTATATGAAAAATGAAAAAATGAAAATCAGTTACAGTTGTTTTAAATGTAAAATATGTTCAGAATTAAATATTGTATCAAAATATCATTTTTATTTTGCAATATTCATTGATATATGCGGTGTTTTAACGTGGGTCACAATATTCCACTCTACCGTTGGTAAGTTTATATTTTTGATGGTAAGGCAGGTAAGGTCTTTGAAAGTGAAAGATAAGCGGATTAGCCGCAGGCGGGCTTGGGTAGTGAGGTACTGATTTCTTCCGTTCTAGAATTTTATTTGTGGCGCTACTAACCGATGGGTAGAAATATGAACCAATTTTTATCAAATTTATACCATTTTTTCGACAAAAGACCACTGGACGGCATGATGCATTTCATTTTTTAAATAATTATTTAGATTAATTGATACATGCTTCCGTAAATGACTTAATTTTAGACATGGCTAGTTTTATACAGGGTGTCCTTTAAATGCCTTAAAAGCTTCAGGTAGAATTTTTCCTTTATGAATGCTTAATATAAATCTTCAAAAAAAAGTAAGTATTTGGAGCTTAGTTTTCTTGTACGAGAGTGTTAAAGTTCATATCTTTAAAACAGAATTTCATGGAAACAATAACGAGA
>JABXWE010017995.1:0-17642 GCA_014611495.1 Limonius californicus | reverse complement strand
TTCCAAATTTTTGATTACCTCTTTATAGTGGGTCAAAATTTTGTATCGAACACTTGGTTGTGGAAGTTTACCCTTTTCTATGTGATTTTTTTTCTTTTTTTACAGAGAGAGGGGGGGGGGTAAATGTTGTGCGGGTCTTTATCGGGTCGTCTGGGGTTGTTATGTTACCGTTGTTATGTATTTTATATAAATAGTTACCGATTTTTATCAAAAAGTTTTCAACACAAATAAATTATTGATCTCTCCAATTTGTGTGTTTTATTAAAGAGTTTGGAGTTAAGACCTTCTAATTAAGTCCTAGCTCCATAGTACGATAAACTTCAATTGTTTTTATCACTCATTGCTAGAACCGTATCAACGTCTGCTCGAATATTGGCACTTTCAATTAAATACATTTTGGTAAATATCTCCGTTGTTTATCAAACAATTTTGAAAAACTTTTTTTGTTGTATTCAGCATACAGAAAGCTATCAGATTAGGGGTACTTTGCTATTTGAATTTTTAAAGTTGGAGTTGCTAGGACTGAGGGGTTGAGGGGTGGGGGGTTGAAAATTACATCTCTAAATGACAATTTAAAAATAAAAATCGACGTGTCCGAGCGTTTTTATGAAATATTTTTCTCAACGATTTTATAGAATTTATCCGTTACTTTGGACTATTGGACCAGGTGGTGGACAGTGTCATCTTTCATAATAAAAATTATAATATTTCTAGTCGAATGAAAGTACCTAAAGGTTTCTACTCTTTCATTCTAATGCAATACTAGCTATTAGATATACTCAAAGTAAAATCTCCTTAAATATTTACCACGCAATAAATATTATAATGTTTCTTACTTGCGACCATGACAGTTTTTGAATTTCCTCCAAGGCTGTCTTTCAGCAGCCATGTTAGAATTGAATCTCTATATGGGACGAAGCGTTTACGCTGATTTCGCGAATATTTACCACTCTGCTCAGCTGAAATAATATTTCAGATATTATTGTTAGTTTTTGTAGCGATATACACTATACACAAATACATAATCGTAACGCAACAAAATGTTAATATATTTTGTATTTTAAAACTAAAGCCCAACTTTTATTGAGTATAATAGTAAACTTAGAATCTTCTTCACCCACCTAAGGCAGATATAACATTTCCCAAAGCAACCAAGCTTTTGTTGATATTGGCTCCTTCCTTCAAAGTGGAAATACTGTGATATCTATTCGCGGCCCTTTCACTTCCTGCTAGATCGACCAAATGTATTTGCACTCCTTCACAGCAAGTTACGGTAAAAACAGAATGGCTTCTACTGGAATGCGGGTTTGTTAAAGTTGCGGCAACTCTTCTGTTCGCATTTCCGATTTTCAGCCATCGTAATAGGGTTTCGGGATCGTGTGCTGTCCGTCGAATCAGTCCTACAGGCACATACAAGCATTATGATGTTTTTTTACGATTAAATATCTATTGTCCAGTAAACATTAACGTTCAAACTTTAGAAAGCGTCCTGATGACATTACTTGATTGTTTTGAACAAAAAAGTTTAAAATTAGATATTGACAAAATATCTATTGCCTCTCTGGCGAAGAACCATTTAACAAATTGAAATTTTACTGTTCAATAATCATTTTCTTCATGTAATAAAAAAAGGGTAAATAATTCAATAATACAAGACCAATTTCAAATCTTCTACGCCACAGAACGTATAACAAAATTTGTATTACATTTCGTATGTCAAGGGCAGTTTCTAATAGGTTTAACATAGTTTCAGCTTATTCTGAACAAGTTTTAATTCTGAATTCACAATAACCGCAAGCTCGTGTAAAATGTTACCTAATTATTTAATCATTAGTATTTTCTCAAAATATCATAAATAACCATTGTTTCCTTATGTAATAAAGAAAGTATGGCTTAGAATGGTCTCTACACTTGATTATACAATGACGTGACCTATAATTTGTGGGATTTATAAAATAATAGGTGCTTACGTTTATTGTTACGTAGAGGTTGTATAATTATTTTTAAGTATTTTGAGACAATAATGATAATAGTCAGAACGGTTGATTGTTTTAGAAGTATTTAATTTATAGAAATATAATAAACAATTGTGTTTATTAAAGCAAAGAGGATTTCTTCTTCTTTAAATACTTGTCTCTTGCAAAACTTCCCTTCTGTGTGTGTTGAGCGATTTTAAGTACCACAAACATAGGGGATCTACAGGTTAATGTGGGTTCGAACCACGGGAAGTGTAAACACTTCTTTTCCAGAGAATATTTACTAGGCAGAATAACTCTCGGGTTTGCCATTGCCTTGCGAAAGTGCACTACTACTAAAAATCCAAAAGTTCTGGTATTGGGAATGTTCACTGAACTCTACCGCACGACGGCGATAAAATCATTTACGGCACTTTAAATAATTGTATATACTATATAGTGTCCAAATGATATTTGAGATTAGAATTACTTCTTTTAGAAGTGAAAAAGGAAAACAGAAGAACACCAATAGCTATATATTAATAAAATTATATCCTTTTGATAAGCTGAAGTGTTTTGCTAAATTCAGACACCACTTGTGGGTTACACGAAGTTAGTTTTATTTGGTGTTAGAAGTAAACTGATTAAGTGACGACTTACCCTGTACATAAGGTCCCTTTTTCGGATGTTCTCTAACCTTTAGAGAGTTTGACTTGTAATTAGCTGGTAGTCCATCATTTGAAACCAATAAATCACATACTTTTTCGTTGTAGATTTCAAGGTAACTGGAAATTAATTTAATTTAAATGAAAAATAAATTTAATCACTGCGACGTTGTTTTTTATTATCACTTTGCTGTTTAATTAAAAAATATTTATGTATGTATGCACAATCTCGATTATAAAATCGCTAGTGCAATTTTTCTGTATAAGAAACGTATTCAACTGATGCTCTCGCGTGACATTTACACCACACAAAGCAGAACTGCGGATTTTCAGGCGCGCTTTCAGCAATTGCTTCCGAGTTGCTATAAAATGCTTTCACGACGTGTTATGCTACTACAGACACGAAAGTTACTGACAGCGCTAAGAGTTGAATAAATGTTTTATGCAATGCGCAGGAATTTCGCATAAAAGTTGGATCTACTTTCATGATGTTAGTTCCCACTTGTTTAATATTAAAATAACGGGCGATTTAATTCTCATTATTATAACGTCCATTTATTTTTTTAACAACAAAATATAATTTCTTAATTATGCACGTAATCTAATAGGTAAACATTAGTGTTGTTTAGTTATAAGCAGTAACCAAAGTTATACAGAATGGTAGCACAATTATTGCTGTAGAGGAAAATTTGATTATGTATGTGTCATGAAAAATATATTTTTAAAATTTAGGCATTTATTTTCAAATTCTATCAGTGTACTTGGGGTTAGAGAGAATCTCAGGAATCGTAATGTTTTGTTATAAAACAACTCTATATTAAACATGCCGTAGTAGAAAATAAACTTAATTTTATAATAGTAGTAATGGGTTTAGCATTCCGTAAACACTAAGTACGTTTTTATAATAACATAAGAGATGTTTCATTTTTAATTTAATTATTTCCCCATACCTGGAAACAAATTGTAAAATTTAATAGCGCATCTTCAAACAAGAACGTATGAAAACATTTCCTCCACCAAAGTTGCTAAAATAGTTACCTAGCAAATACATTTCCAAATTATTTATAAATTTACTATAATTAATCGTGATGAAATAGCATTTCAGTTATCGGCTGAATGTTCACATTTTACGGATCAATAAAATAATTGAATGTTTTTGAAAAGGAAATGATATAATAACAAACATAAGTTTGAGTTCTTCCTTGTTTTCTTTTCTTGCGTTAATTTTGTAACGGAGTAGCTTAAAAAATAAATTTAAATAATTTAACGACTTCCTCATATTATTATTGTGTACATACGTGTTATCTATACATGAATGGCGTGAGTTCTCACACTTCACACATGCAAGAATGATTACGATTTACAGATTACATATTATCGACCACGAACGCGGCGAAGCCAATTTGTTTTGTGGTACTGCGTTTTATTTCGACACCATAGATCGTCGCGAACAACACAATCACGGGAAATTGCCTAACTTTGAATTAGTTTACAACTCCTTTTATGTAAAATTAAATTATGGTGACAGCTTTTATTGCCTCCGTGCCAAGGTACTAGGGCCATGTAGTCTAACGAAGGCATAGAACAAATAAAAAGATATCAAATGTGAAAACGATAGTCGCCCAAGCTAATTAAAAACTGTTATGTAATATTATTCTATAAGTAACATTCGTTTTAAGTCTATTGTTGACCATTTGACAAATAATTAAATAACGAAAGAAAAGTTTACAAATTTTAAACAGTGTAGATTATACTACAGATAGCTTACTTAAAATATTTGCAGAAACAAAATATAGCTTGCAACTGAGTTTACTTGATCATAAAATAGATGCTAAAATCAGATGCTTGGAAAACCGCGCCCTAGATCACGCTCTTTCAAATTAATCATCATAATCATCATTACTGCAGTTGGAATTACCCCACATGAGCAAAATTCTTAGTTAGTGTGTACAATGGGCCAAATGTGGCCTAAGTGCATAGAGATGCTTGGAAACCGCGTCCTAGATCTCGCTCTTTCAAATCAATCAATCAATCAACAGTTTAGAAATCTTTAATAAGCATGATATAGCCATTTTGTTGTTATTGCTTGTTTATATGCCACCTTATTCAGAACCAAAAGAAGTTTAAGTTTTTAAAAATCATAGAGGCTACGAAGACTTATAAAAGAGCATTTGGTTTGTTTGTAAAATAAAAAATAAAAACAATAGCTGTTTACTGCTTTATTATAATTTGTCTACGCATTATAATGTATCTTAACAATAGGTTAAGCAGGAAATAGGAAATAAGTTTTCAGAAAACTATTTAATTTAATTTTTAGTGTCCCTTTAAATCGCATTTATTTTCACTAAGCCTAAATTTGTATTGCAGTAAAAACAAATAGTATGTGAAATTTACGATTATTATTATCGTGGGATGCTAATTTTTCGTTTGTCATTGTTTTACAATGTGCGAAAGGGAATATATCGTTAAGCAAACGATGAGCTAATTATGCCTATTTTTAAAAGCAATGGGCTGAAATTAAACCATTGTCATGACACACTTCGATCGATTATAAAGTGTATCTCGAAATGTACTTCTATCAAAACCTGCTAATAAGATAATACGAGGCTTATTCGGAAATTAAAGCATGTTTAAATATTCCCGCCGAATTAGGGGCGTAGTCAATTTGGTGTATTGTGGGGGTGCTTTAGTGGCTGATGAGCTAGCCTTACGTGTTTTTACCGTGGTTCTGTCGTTGTATTCAGTTGTATAATAAAGGGCTAAAATATACACTACGATTTAAATTTCCGCCAGGTTTGAAGTGCGCGCTGTGATTCGTTATCTCTATGCAAAATACGAAAACGCTGTCTAAATTTACAGTCAAATATGCGAAATTCATTGTCATCATGAGTGTAGAAAAGGTCCAACACTGGTGT
The DNA here is from genome assembly GCA_014611495.1 of Limonius californicus. Lineage (NCBI taxonomy): Eukaryota > Metazoa > Arthropoda > Insecta > Coleoptera > Elateridae > Limonius > Limonius californicus. The sequence goes on along the minus strand of JABXWE010017995.1, from coordinate 12,107 downwards.
AGGAATTTCAGAGATCGCGGAACAAACTTGCACGATGAGGAACGAATTGGGAGACCTTCTGTTGTCAACGATGACCTTGTGGAAAATGTGAACAAGAAAATTCTAGACGACGTTTTACGATTTCAGAAATGGTGCTAAATTTTTCTTAAATTTCGCGTACTGTACTATATTAAATTGTCACGAACAGACGACATTACCACAAAGTTTGTGCGAGGCGGGTGCCAAAATGTTGACAGATGTCCACAAGAACCAGTGTTTCTGGCGACGACCTTGCATTTCGTGCACAAATGTTTCCCCCAGAACCAAAAAACGTCAAGCGAACGTTCGAGAACCGCAAATTATGTTTTTTGGGCGAGGCACAATGTATTACTGGCTGATTTCCTGGGACGTAGTGGGACAATTCATGCAGACATATACGATGAGATCTTTGCAAAGTTGAGCAGGACGATTGCGAACAAAAGGCAAGGATTGCTGACCTGTTACATGATAATGGCCGACCGTATGCGACCGCTCGCGTTGTGCAATTCTTTGGGCAATTCAATTAGGAAATTTTTAACCATCACAATTTTTGTCACACGAAGATGCACAAAAACTTGAATCACGATATAATAAGTGATTAAGTTCGAATGGTGACTAAGGAAACTAAGTTTAAAAAGGTGTCTAAGATTTAAGCAGAATAAATATTTTGTCCAATTTTACGTTTCCGTTTTACGGCCGATCGGCCTTTAATCCGTATTTAGTTTTTCTACGCACAAAAAGATCTCAAGCGTTTTCTTATAAGGAGTGACAAGCGTTAAACTGATTTGTACATTTTTAGCATCTTCAACATACAACTGACCTGCAAAAAAACTACGCGATGTTTTACCTTATTACGCAGAGTGATTTTGGACTTTCCTTTTCGTTAAAGCATTCCACTAAGTATTTAAATATATTTTCACATAACCTCGGTGTTATGCCAGGATCTTCCAAATTTCCCATCATTGTGTGCGTCTTTCCGGAAGAACTTTGCCCATAAGCTAAGATACAGGAATGATAGCGTTTTTTAATAGACTCTTCAATTTCTTTACCCAAAACTTCAAATACCTGAAAAATACTAAATAGTAGACCTATTTTAAACAAATTATATTTTCAGAGAAAACTAATCGCGATAACACATTTTTACATTTTATTTTCATTGAAATGGAATTGTAGATTTCTAAATGGACTCACTTAAAAATTTTAGCAATTCTTAGTACTTGTACTAAATGAAATATTTGAAATAAGGTCAGTTTTTAATGTACCTCATTCTGAGTGGAATTCGGATGAAAGCAGTAATCAAAGGTGAATCTCCTAATCCTTTCTCGACTGTCGCCAGCATTCTGTTCGGGCACCTGGAAGGATAAAATTAGATCAAAGGGTTTAATGGGACATGTCAAATTAGAGCGAAAATGAAGATAGTAAATCATTAAGGATGCTTGTTCAGTTGAAAGACCGAACTTCCCTATTGCTACAATATTAGGCTTAATTATTTTGTACTCTGAATGTAACAACTTCATTTAAGAGTAATTGTAGAATCTAGTAAAATAGTTATTTATATGAAAACATTAGACAAATAAAATTAAATGAAACAACCTTGTCAGCCCACGAAATATATTTCGAAAAACATAATAAGGAAAATTGGTGAACATTTTCACAACCACTGTTGCATCTTCGGACTAAAAAATTATTCTAGTCAAAAAATAAAACTAAAAACACACACGCCATCACAGGCTACATCAAAAAATTTACAAAATCATGTAAGTGAAATTTTAAATTTAAAAAACAAAAAGCCTTTGACCAACCGGCCAAAACCCACCAATTTCATTAAAAGGGTTTGAAAGGCACCCCAAAAAGTAAACTACATCCGACAAATTTTTTAAATTTGGTTTGTGTGTTTTTAGTTTTATTTATTGACTAGAATAAATTTTTGGTCCGAAGATGCAACAGTGGTTATGAAAATTTTCACCAATTTTCTTTATTTTGTTTTTCGAAATATATTTCGTGGGGCTGACAAGGTTGTTTCATTTAATTTTATTAAATTTTTTTCCCCATTATGAGTATGGACATCAATCTGATAATGAAAACAGTAGACAGTGCATTGAGAAATGGGATCTTCATATTAATTATTATTGTATTTATTGGAAAAATAAAAATGTGAGGTTTGCAAATAATTTTCCAACTTTTAAATTAGCGAACTTAGCACACCTTAAATAGCTGCTGTGCTCACATTCTCTTATATTTTTATTACTCACCTTTAAGTTAGTTACCGTAATCACAGTTTGATCTTGAATTTCAACAATAGGTGCAGAATGAGGATTAATTTCCCTGCAGAACAGAAAAATGTTAAACTAATTAAAATAGTAGATACCCTTGTAAGTTCTTTTACAATTTCTTGTGTTTCGTAATCCCAAACAGCGTTTATATAATGGATACTCCAATTGCTTACACCCGTTATATTAAATAGGATTTGTTCATGCGATTCTTTAATTAATTAAATGCTCAATTAATCGATCAAGACTACACCTTCTAGTGTAGAGTCAAGAGTAGCTTGACTCTACACTAGGGGTTTTGATTTTAGACAGTAAAAACAATGTTAGTTTCCCGAAGGATTCGTAAAAACTGTTTGAAACTGTTTATAGCCTAATATTATTTCACTATAACGCATTAGAACTCGAATTCCAATTTATGAAAATAGTTTATTTCAGTGCAATTCTTTTACTTTAGAATAGTGAAAGTGTGATGTAGATTTTTTAAATCTTACTCTTAGAAATGTTTACATTCTTGATCTTACGTTGCCATTACATTTATATGAAAAGTGGTGGTAAGTGAATTTGTAAGCAGTTCTTTTTTAATGGAAAACAAAATACTATATTCTATTTCTGATGCAGTTTGTGAAAGAAAACAGCCGGAGGTGTCGTGGAAACCCAGAGTAAGCAAAACATAATACAGAGCAGTGACTTTTTGCACTCTGAAGGTCTAAATATAGGACTTCCGTTCCCCAAGACCCCAAACTATACACGTGAGCTGGCTGTTCTTTGTTTATACTTTTAATTCTTTCAGTTTGTAGCAATTAAGACATTCTTAGAGTAAAAATCCGCAGACTGATAAATTATTTTAAACGTTCATATTATCTTAAAATTAACAGCTAAAATATCATGTAATTTAGATATAGGAAGTAGAAATTTAAACACAATTATCAATAACAACAAAAAAAAGTTGGAAAGTATATGATGTGTGTGTGTGTACCTCTCTTAAAAATCAGAATTTTTGGGAATAATTATTAAAATATTAATTGTTACAAATTATTATTTTGCAAATCCTACTAAATATACATTATATAAAATTGAATACAGGTAAGTTCAAATCATAGTTTCACAAATTAATGCATTAAATATAAATTTGTATAAGTTTATAAAGTATAAACGGAAAAAAATTCTTTAAGATCTTAAACACTTATCTTATTTTTCTAGCATGTGCAACACGAGAAAAGAGTGACAATAACACAACTAGCTGTACCACCAATAAATCTTTGTTCTTGCATTTCTGTATTTAATTAGATATTTACGTCCTAATAAGGGGTAACAGGAGAGACGAAAAAGCAAATTAAAAAAATTACCTTTGGGATAAAGGTCGAATCCTTACTGCAACCTTAAGGTGAGTCATTGTTTACTACAAGTTACTCTTAAATGCACCGTCCCTGAGATTTTTACAAAAACACGTAATAGTAACAGAAGATCTGGAACAACTCCAGACTCTGTTGCGACTAAAGACTGTCGCGTAAAGGCGCGTCGTTTAAGTCTGAGCCAGAAGTTATATTTGTCAAACCGAGGCTTGCCTAATTCTTTTTCGGTTTTTAGTACGTGAGATGAATGGTTTAGGACTTAGGTGTTTTAGGGTGACTAGGGGGGGATGTAAGTTTGTTTATTTGGTGATTTATTAATGCCTAATATAGGAATAATTGCTTAAACCATCACAAAGTATTTTCTTCAGTCATGCCCAATGCAAAAACTGTCATGAAAACTAAAAAATTGTCCTCAGGTCACTAAAATCGCTAACAAATTGTATACATTTTTTTGATTCGATTTGCACAGTTAATTACTTGTATCGTGGACCTTTAATTAGCTTACCTATTGATGTTAAATTCCGCTAAATATGGTTTTACCGTTGATTGAATAAGTTTAAACTTATTCAATCAACGGTTTTACGAGGGTCGTCCAAGGCCACAATTTATAAAATTTTGACTTTAAATCACCTATGAAAATACTCAAGCTCCGACCCGAGGTTAAAAACGAATTAGATACAATGTTAAGTCTCGGAGTAATAAAGTAAATAACTGAATCCCGTAGTAGTAGTTAGAAAAAATGGAAAATTAAGTGTCTGCATTGACCCTACAGAATTGAATAAAAATAATCTACTATCAAATGAAATCAACGTTAAACAACCAATTTCACTGAAAACAATTTCTAGTTACATTACCTTGGCAAATCGTAGCATTAGACTTATTTTCTTGGAAAGGTAATTACTTTATGGTGACAGTGAATAGCTACCCAGGATTTATGGACTTTCATCAACATAAAACATCAAATGGTGTAATTCAGTTGCTGAAACAATAGTTTGCTGTGCATGGAATTCCGGAGATATTAGAAAGTGACAATGAACTACAATAATTAGCACAAATATTCAGAAATTTTCCAACAAACTGGGTTTCAACATCAAACGAAGAAAGAAAGAAATGTCAAAAAGCAAAAATGTAGCCTTGGCAAATCCGACTGACTAGCACTGCTTAACTTCAGAAATACACCGCAAAATGAACAATTAGATTCTCCAAGTCAGAGATTAATGAGTAAAGTAATTAAAACTATCTTGCCAATACCAAATAAACAACTAAAACCAAAAATAATAGGTAAGGTGGAAGAACAGCTGACGAATGACAGAAGACAAAACATGTGTGCGGAAAATAAAGCTACAGAAGGAAGTGTTTCTCCTCTCAACTAAGAAGAGTAAAAGTAAGACAACTCAGCAAGCGAGCCACAGTATGCTAAACAGACTCCAAGAACGAATCTCTACCTGCAGGTCGAAGCGATTTAGTAAACTCAATCACATCAAGCCGCAAAAAGACTGTACTTATTCGGTAGATAGCGGCAAAACTACCGTTCACGATATAGTTTTGCCGCTATCTACCGAACATGTACAAGTAATAAACATATTTACTTAGAAGAATAGCGTGAAAATAATTGCATAGTTATAGTGAAACGTGATAAATATACATGTAGCAGTCTTACCCTTCCTAACTTTGCTTTGTAAATCTTTAATACGTATTTTCAACAGCTGTACTAATTTGGTACGCCCAATGGAGTCTTAGCCTCCCATAGTTTGACTCTCTTAACATTTTGATAGGTCTGTTTGAAGTTTTGGAAAAGCTGGTGAAGTTCTTCTACGCTTTTTTCCAACAATTGTCTAATCGTGATTAGCAGGTCTGTCATTAATCTGTCAAGCACACTGATAGTCGGTGTCCGGTGAAAATCCCGAATTAAAAATCTCGAAAAACAAAATCCCGAAAACAATAATCTCGAATGACAAAAATCTCGAATGACAAAAATATTGAAACACAAAATCCCGAAAACAAAAATCTCGAATGACAAAAAACTTGAATGACAAAAATCTCGAATTGTAAATATTCGTTTCCAATCATAGATATAGTTATAGATAGATATAGAAATAGATTTTAGAGAAAGAATTGTAGGGATTAGGCGGTTTAACGAAATTTTTGCAGCTAACCATCCAAACATTTGGAAATTGGTAGAATGCTTAAAAAAGGAACAGCAGCTAAATGACATCACACTTGAACAATATATTCAGGGAAGAAATGTATTGGCAGAGAAGAAACATTATAGGGTTGTGACAGTCCAGCTGCAAAATTGTGTTGCTCGATATGCTGACACCAACAGTGTAGATTTTTTAAGAGGAATTGCCCACAATTTAAACTTAAATGTATAATTTTTTCCAAAGCGCATGTCCAATGTATACATATAATTAAATAAAATAGAAATAAAATAGTAACTTTTAAATAAAAATTAAATAGAATCATATCAGAGATATTAGAAATCGGCGCAAACGGGGAAATGTAGGTGGCGTTGCATATTGTTGTCCTTTCAGGCGCGTATTCTGACGTGAATTACGCTGTATAATACCATAGATTAAGGAAACCTTAGATATCTAAGAAACGGTAACAAAACAGGCCTTAATTCTGGATGCAGTTTAAGGACGTCGCTGCGATCGCTACACGTTTTTGAAGTTAGTGTCGCGTTATGTAGCGCAAAATTAGTATCCGAGTGTAATGCCGCTATCTATATTTGTCTTTTCTTAGTCCAACTGACCATAATCTTTTCTTAAGAAACTCTTTGTTCACCTAGTTAAGGAATGCGAAGAAAGGTTCCTAGCTAAGTTTCTAAACACAAGAATTTAGTTACTGCTAAAAGGGTCAAAGTTAACATTGGCCGTTTTATTCGAAAGTTTCTCAACTATAAGAATAATATTGGCCTTCTAATTCAATTGCGTTTGGTATGCTTCTGTCAAAATCCTTGCTTTGACAGTTCACATAATGTACTCTGATAGTGCCTTACCAATTTAATAGTGAGTAGTGGTTTTAAGTGTTTTGCTCTGCTTATTAAATTATTTAAGGATGAGTTCATGAACCAGAAAAATGTTAGATTTATGTGCATCGTCACAAGAAGCTAAGCATTATGCTATCTGTGTAGTATTATTAAATTACACTGACATTTTTAGGTTATGAGTTTATTATTCGTGGTCTGATTTGTGTCCTTATGTTTCAGATTCGTTGCATGTTAGTACTAGAAGCAACGTTCTGTCTAGCTCCTCACGCCCAGTTATGGTAATCCAAATCAAGAAATAACGCGTCAAGCCGTACCAGGGCCTGGCCACAGTGGATTGATTGTTCAAACTTATAAAGACCATATAAAACTGACTCCGCTGAAGAGTGTTTCACACGTTTTTGTAGTGAATCTACTCAGCTTGTGGAATTTGCATCTGACGGTGACGAAAAGATTCCTAGTGATGACGAATCTTCAGAAGAAACTCAAAGTACTGAAAGTGAAAACCACGAAAAAATCCTACGCTCAAGACAAAACGTGCAAGAAGTCAACACAGTTGTTGAAATATTACAAAACGAAGTAGGTTTGGTAAATTACATCCCAGGAGTTGCACTGCCAATAAAAGGAAATCGAAGGGGCAGAAAAAAAGTAGCAGCGGGAGAAGGGTCAAGAAAAAGGAAAAGAAATCCTAATAATTGGACACGAAATATTCGTAAATCGTTAAAAACAGCAGTTTATATCTATCAGTTTATATCTGTGCCAGGTAATAAAGTATCTGCTAAAGAAATAAAACCGCCTTGCTCTTGTAAAAAGAAATGCTACGTAAAATTTGAATTTTCAGGCAGACAAAAGCTCTTCTTAGACTTTTACAAACTGTCTGCAGAAGGACAAAATCAATTTCTTGCTAGTTTGGTAGAAGAATCTAGAAAGAAAACTGAAAACTAACCGTTGACAGAGAGACAAGGAGCCGCAGACAGTTTTCAAGAAAATATTACCTACCTTCAAAACAAGGAATATAAAATTGAAGTCTGTCAAACAATGTTCCTTAACACCCTTGGCATTAGTTTAAAACAAATAAGAATTATTGTACCGCGTGGCCATAAATATCTGTTATCACGTTACCTTTGGAATCAACATCGCGTATTAAAAGTAATGAATCCAAGTAAGCTAAACTGACATTCCTATCTATCACAATTATGACAGATTGCAATAAGTAATGGAGTAAGAACAGGATATTTTTACAATCGAGTCGTATTTTAGAAATGGTGTCAATAATGATGATGAGTGGGTATATTCCATGGAAGCATGTGTTGAAGAATTTAGAGCCCAGTTTCCCTACCACCATGATGACCACGTTCTGCGACAGAAAATTAATAGGACTGTTGCACGTTTTAGACAATCCGGTAGCGTTACAAAAAGAAAAGGTTCAGGTAGGCCCCAAATTAACCAAGAAATTGTAGATGACATTCAGGAAAAAATTACCGAAAACCCCCGCATTTTCACACAAAAGTTTTCAGCTAAAGCAGAAGTACCTAGAACTACTTGCCAGGAGATATTAAAATCTAAATTAAAATTACATCCGAATAAAATTTCTGTATTTCAGCAACTACATGTTCAGGATTTTGCAACACGTCTAAATTACTGTCAATGGTTTCAGCAAACATTTAATGATCAGTTACTGGATAGAACCTTTTTCAGCGACGAAGCCTGGTGTACCTTATCTGGATATGTAAATTCTCAGAATTTTCGCTTTTGGAGTGCCGAGAACCCGCACCAGTATGTGGAAACACTGCTTCATCCTGAAAAACTTGGTATTTGGCTAGCTGTATCCAGAAGACGACTGATTAGGACTATATTTTTTTATAACACAATTAATGGACGACGCTACCGGGAGAAAATTTGGAGTTTATAAGGCAAACGTTGGGCAATAGAATTATTAGTAGATTCACAGATCATCCTTTCCCAGCACGTTCACAGATAGCGTTTTTAAAAGGCAAATTAACAATCTAGAGGAGCTGAGGGAAGCCATCGTCGGCTGTTGCAATAATATTGATCAACAAATGTTGCAGAATATTTTTGAAAGCAAAAAGAGGCGAGTATAAGCTTTGCATTGCAGAAATTGGTCATCATTTTCAACATTTCTTATAAAATACCTAAAAAATAAAAACCAAAAATTACCTTGCCTTTTATTACATTACATACTAGATAATTATTGTAATTGAAATATACGATACTTAGTGCTAACAAACATTTATAAGTAGCTAATTCCATGGCTACAGATATTTATGGCCACCCGGTAGAAATGAAACGTGCTAGTGCAACTGGAGTTTGTCCAGAAGACCAAAGAGGCAAACATCAAAAGCAACCAAAAGTAAACGACGCCGACAGAAAGGTTATTAGAGATCATATCGGTATGTTTCCTGCATACAAAAGTCATTATTCCAGAGCACAAACCGATAAAAAATAGTTATCTCCAGATTTGTCTATATTGAAAATGTACCGATTATACGTAAATTTCTGCAAAGACAACACTATTACGCCACAAAAAGAATCCCTTTACCGAAACATTTTTGTAGAGGATTTTAATCTTTCATTCCATGTACCCAAGAACGACACTTGTGGAAAATGCGATACGCTGGAAATTAAATTACAGTGTAGCAAAGCTGAGTCTGAAAGGCTTGTATTAGCTCAAGAAAACGCCAAACAAGCCACGACATCCCGAAGTAGTTCCGAGAGTTTCCCAAAATCTAACCAGTGCAAGATCATCCCTTACAGAACAAAAAATACGTAATTGGTTTACAGAACTCGATTCTTGTATGAAAGAGAACAATTACGAAGAAATTTTTCATGGTCCTAGACGAATCTTTAACGCTGATGAGACTGCATTTTTTTGTCTCCCAAGCCTAAAACAGTATTAGTAAAACGTGGAGAAAAAGCAGTTTACAATTTTGTTGCAAATGACGACAAAGAATGCATTACTACGTTGTGTACAGCTAATGCAGCCGGCATCTTAGCTCCACCAATGGTGGTATTTACTTACGAACGTATTCCTGCAAATGTTGCCAGTTTAATGCCAGATGATTGGGGGGTTGGGAAGAGCGAATCCGGCTGGATGACAGGGGAAACATTTTACGAATATGTTGCAAATATTATGTATCCGAGGATAGTTCAAAACAATATTCCGTTTCCTGTAGTTTTCTTTGTGGCTGGCCATGTGAGTCATTTAACCCTCAGCCTGAGTAACTTCTGCACAGCAAAAGGCATCATATTAGTTGCACTTTATCCTAATGCGACGCATATCCTCCAACCGATGGATGTTGCCGTATTTCATCCACTGAAAAGCGGTTGGAGAGATGGAGTACATGAATGGAGGATGCAAAATAAAGGGATAAAAATAAAAAAAGAAAACTTTGCACCGTTGTTATTGAAAGTTACAGAAAGATGTATTACTCCTGAAATGATCATCAATAGTTTTGTTGGATGTGGACTATGCCCTCTGAATCCCAATGCCATAAATTATAAAAAGATATTTAAGACATCTACTAGTTCTACATTAGCAACACCTATCTGGACAAAAGACACTATAAATCTTCATTTAAAGTTTATCGAAACAAAAATGTCCAAAGAGACACTACGTGCATTTAAGTCATCTGGAGACCAATGGATAGGACCGATGATAGACACGTCCTTATTTTATCTTTGGAGAGGTTTAGATAAAGACCTAAAAGATGCCAATGAAAATATAAAACAAAAAGAAAACAAGGCCAATGAATAAGCTACTGTGACTCAAGAAATCACACCAACTGAAGAACCTTCAGCTATCAGGGAAGTAGCAATAACGGAAACATCCATAACTAATGCTATCTTTTTTGAAACAACTAATAATGCGGTTACATTAAATACCATAGAAAGCCACATCCTGAATGAAAATGTTACACCTGAAAAAGAAATTCGACAAACTAGTTGTCTAGTTAACGTACCTATACCTTTTAAGAAGTCTCTATTTTGGCCTCAAGTCCATGAAACCTCTAAACCTAAAAGATGTAAAGAAAAAATTCCTTCGGTTGCTACGTCCACCCAGTGGAAAAACTACCATTTGAAAAAGCAAGAAGAGAAAGAAAGCAAGGAATTAGAAAAACAAGAAAGAAAAAGAAAGAGGGAAGAAAATAAAAAGGACAAAGAAAAAAGAAACAACTTCATAAAATGGTAACGAACCATGAGTGGTCTTCAGACTCCTCCACAGACATACAGTTGGAATCTGAAGGAGAAGGAGACAACTGGAACTGCATCGAGACCGATGTCGAAAATGATGAGGAATTTGAGTTAATGATTATGTCATATTTTTATATGAGCAAAATTATTACCCTGGCGTAATTAAAGTAACTGATAAAGATAGTGCATTTATTAGTGCAATGACTCCAAGTGGTCTTAATTGGCGATGGCCGGTAGCCGAAGACACGCTGTGGTATTCTTTTGAAGATATTCTGCAAAAGATTTCTACACCTCTACAAGTAAATTCAAGAGACAGCATGTTAATTCCTGAAATGAACAAGTATCGATAAAATTTCCAAACATGTAATAGTTGATAAACAAAAATTTAATCGGTGGGTACAAAAAATAAAGCCATTAATTAACTTAAAACAAACTTACAATCAATAAAATTCCAGTGTCAACCATTGGAACCAAACTATGTCAACAATTGGGGCAATTCTTAAATGGCCATGTCAACAACTGGAACTTTTTTGAAGAGTTTAAAAAAAATATTTTCCATAGTTGTCTTTATTTTACATTATCGCACTACATATAGTATTACAGTAAATAGCGTGGGCTAAACATACAAAAAATGCAGTAAAATATCTAAAGGTGTCAATTATTGGTTCCTTTACCTTATTTGAAACATATACCAGAATCTATTCAAACCGTTAATATGTACAGCGGTTGTTGTGGTGGACAAAATCGCAATAAATATTTTGCTACAAGGCTGCTTCAAATTGTTAATGAACTCCAACGAAATGGGAGAAACTTAATAATCAATCATAAATTCTTGGAAGCTGGACACGCTCATATGGAAACAGATATAATCCATGGAATAATAGAAAAAACTAAACGAACCACGTCTGCACAAATTCGACTTCCTCGAGACTGGGCAAATTTGATTCGATTAGTGCATCGAAAGCCACTCATAATCGTTTATGAATTAGAGCAAACTAATTTTCTAAATTTTTCTCAATTACTAAAAACTGATTGTGAAAACAGAAGGAAGAATGATAGAGCAGTCAGTGCACTGGATGAATGTTAGCCACAGACAATTTATAATTAAATACACAGTATTAGTACGTTTGCAAAAGCAAACGTCATGGGAAGCGGGACTTATTAAAAGAACCTCCCCGTTCTCAAAAAAAATAAAAAAGCTAGAAAAATAAATCACCACTAAAAATTTAAGGCTGTTTTAATCCCCTAAGTAAATTAATTTTTAAT
>JABXWE010017994.1:0-22362 GCA_014611495.1 Limonius californicus | reverse complement strand
CATAAATAAGTTATTCGAATAAGTTATTCGAATTATTCGAATAAGTTATTCGAATTATTCGAATTATTCGGATTTCGATATATCGAATAATATTCGATATTTGATTTTATTCGTTATTCGATACCTAGTTTCTGATATCGAACACCCCTATTCACGATATATATGTCACGGTGGTGTATGCTTTATTACAATGCAAAACGCAAGTAACTTACAAAAGCATGCTACATACTATAATCCAGGAATGTGCGGCGAGGGAACTATATCCTGATCCCCTTACAGTAAACATGGATTTTGAAAAAGCCATGATAAATGCTGCTGAAGGGGTGCTTGGTGATCATCTTGTGATTCGCGGTTGCTTCCATCATCTAACCCAGAGCATCCATCGGAAGATCCAAGGATTAGGTTTAGAAACCACATACCGAGAAGATGAAGCTTTTAATTTATTTTGTGTTATGCTGGATGGGCTTGCTTTCCTCCCTGTCGAAGACGTCTTGCAGGGAATGGATTACCTTACAAACCATAATGCCAATATTTTTTTCCTATGAATTTTTTTCCATGGATTTTTTCCTGGATTTTTTTCGCTGGATTTTTTTTTCCTTGGATTATTTTTCCGTTTACCGTAGCAAAGTAATAGTTATATGGTATAGACTGTACTAATTTGCAATTGTTTTACAATCACTGGACAGAAATTTATCTATGTCTATCTATGTGTGTCTTCTAAACAGGTTGTAAACAGCATTCCTACTCATGGGCGGAGATAAAATTTATGCAGGTAAAAGTTTGCATTAAAATCTGTTATCGTGGCACATCAAATATAATGTAGAATATGTATTTAAAGATATTTTAAAATAAAATGAATTTTGTTGGCAATCATTACAAGAAACCTACATTAATTAATAATAAATAAAAAAATAAATCAGCTGTAGTATAATTAAATATCTATAAAATTATTGTTAAATATGATAAACGACCATTTAAATTGGCGTTTCCGTTATACAAAAGTTGCTAACTATTTCGCTGTTTTATTATTTTTCTGTCCATTAGTGATATTCTATGGAGTTATTTTTAGTCGTAATTTTCCCACCACTTTCGTCGCTAGAATTACGTGCGAGATAAAAAGCACTCTCTACACCTATTTTGGTTACTAATTTAAAAATCAATTCGAAGGTCAAAAACGACGATGTTGCGCGGTAGGCGCTTGATATTATAAATGAGTAACACACAGTAATATACAGCGCGGTGATAAAGTTCCGCAGAAAATGCATAATTTTGCTATATAGTGTTTTTCAGGAAAACCCTGAAATATAAAAGTAAATGCTTTTTTTTTCTATCGGCTTTTGGTTCTGCGTTATAACGCCATAATTAATTTTTTTATTTTGCCCCCCCCCCTTTATTTTGATAGTCCTTCTTACCAGTTAAATGGTGGTATAAAAAATTAGTACTAACAATTTTTTTGAGAAAAATAAACACACTTAACGTAAGAAACGAAAAATTGAGAATTCATTATGATAATAAGACCCTTAAAAAATGTCCAACAGAATGTTCGAATTGTCCATCATTAACCTGTTGGCATTAACCAGCACGTGTTTAAACACATTGTATTGCAGGATCAATAATTTTCAGGATGATACTTTCAATTTCTAAACAAATTCAACGTTATAAATTGTTTACTAATGTGTACGGTTTATAAATGTAAACATGCGTTTCACATGACCCAATAGAAAGGACAGGGAGGACAGTTTTAGTAGCTTGAGCGGTCGTCTGACATAACGCCGCTAGATGTCTTTCTATAGAGTCACGTGAAATTGCGAGTTTACATTAGTAGCCCAAACAATTTAGACGATTTAAAGCATCGGATTCGTTCAGAAATGCAAAGTATCAGCCCAGAAATTATTCAGTGTGCGATAAAAAATGTGTACACAGTTGCTGGTCAATGCCAACTGATTAATAGAGGACATTTTGATCATTTTCGTTAGCTAATTTTATGCATAAAGGTCTTATTTTCATTAAAAATAAATTCTGTGAAGTGTGAAGTACTAATTTGCAGTAGTCGAAACAATATTTTTTAAAAGTATCGCGATGACGATACCGATACTTCATCAAAAAAGTATAGCGATACCGATACGCGTACTTTTCTCAGAAAATATCGCCATACCGATAGTAGATACTTAAAAAAGTATCGCTGTACTTATAGCGATATCTTGCCGTTGCGGAACAGAGAGTAAAAAATAAAAATATGCCTTCATTAAGTACTTTAGTTTTGAAACAAAGGCTTAATAGTTAATAATATTATTGAATGGAACTATAAAATATAATGTAAATATAAGTTATAGATAAGCTTTATTCGCTTTTAAAAATATCTGCATTTTGAAATTATTATCGCTCACACCGAAGTAGCCGCACTAAAAAGTCTTTCAACCGAACCACTTGAAGGAAGGGTCGTATTATATTTAAGGAACAGTTCTTTTATGTCCTTAAAGCCTGATCCACAAAAAATGTTTAATGATGATGCTTAAAAGACTACTGTTAAAGATTAAAATATTTCAAGAAACTCGTCGGTAAGATAAAGTATTGAATATTGTTACTGTTATTCCTTACTATGTGGAAGAGATAAACAGCTTAACAAACAGCATTGGGATTTTACGTTTTACCCAATATTTGCATTTATACCTAGTATACCTAAACGTGTTTATAGGTTCAGGAACTAGAATTATCTGTTTAGTTTGATTATCTAGAATGTTGTAGTAAAATAGTATCGCTTAAGTATCGCAAATCCGCAATAATCGATAATTTAAAAAAGTACTGCGATACTGTTACTAGATACTTTTTCTGAAATGTATCGCGAGGCGATAATCGATACTCAAAAACTATCGCGATGCTCCCGATCACTGCTAATTTTTTATATCACCACTTAACTGGTGATAAGGTCTATCTAAGGGAGAAAAATGGGGTTGTCATTTAAAATAATTAATGATGACGTCATAGCTCAGAAACAAAAACCGATCGAAAAATTTAAGTTAGGAAGTGTCTTTTTAAAAAATACAATTGACTTGTAGCAGCGTTTTCTCAAAATACATTAAATAACAACATTATGACTCATGTGCGGAACTTGCACATCATGCTATATGCTAATACGCTTTGGATCGATGGTGCTCGCAATAGCCCCCCGGGATTTTTTTGAACTTATTAGCAGAAAACCACAAATAGGTACGTATGTTCAATTCGTATATATTTTAATTATTTGTTATTTATTATCCAAGCTCACCTCTCCAGGACATTAAAAATTTAGAAAAATTCAAATTTAATTTTTTAAAACTCATATACCTACTCGTTAATTCTATAGATTTAAACATTATAACTAAATCGATTCAGCCTTTGGAAATTAAATAACCTTCTTATTTCTCTTGGGTTCCTGTTCTTTGAATTACATAAAAGCAGTTGCAGCACTAGGCATTAATCGGTTGGTAGGCAACATTTCCTGCAGAAACACGTTCAACAGCAACGTAACCAAATGGGGATACATATAGGATTTCATTTTTATTTTTATAACAGGCTGACTGGAAGATCACGAAATTTTCTGAGGGAAGTATTACTCAAACTAGGCATTCTTCAGTTACCTTCCTTAAATATTACATTCCAGTGGTATAGAAATCAATATGGTGTTCATTTTTCAAATATATTTGATTTTCCATTGGTATAAATTTGAAACAGGCGAGTCCAACTATGTATTTCGGCGTATAGAAGGGGATGTCGGTGTTCAGTGTTGTAGAAAGAAAGCGGTCAGCGCAACGTGTTTGTTTTGTTTTCTACAGCTGCTTGATTGATCCTCATTTCAAATACACCGGTGACGCCACTGGTAGGATTGCTGCGCGCAGCCTTGGATGACTCAACATGTTGTTCTAAGACCGGGCGGACTACACATATACTATACATACTATACATTTTAAATTTCTTCATTTTTTTTAATTATAGGACGAAGCCCTGTTTAATATTTAGGATTTAGTGGTGATTCCATGGATGATAATACCTAACTTCTTCCTGGTGGCTTATTATATCGGAATATCTATTTTATGCCTGCCATTTGTGTGCTGTGTTTATTCCCCGTCTGCGTCACTTTCCGCAATTTTACTGTATTTGTCTGTCCCTGACTAAGATACAGGGATGGTTTGGTTACCCATCTTTACATTAACCTCTGATAATAAGCGACAAATCCTATATCTAATCGGTTTTACTATAACTAAAACCACAGAATAAATACCTAAAACTTTTTATCAAATCGTTGACTTGATATTGCGCTTATGAGAGTGTGAATGGCGCGCGATCGCCGCAGTGCGCTTGCGCGTCTGCTCCCAGCATGCTTTGCGCGCGTTTAGACGCCATTTGCAGCCGTATCGTCTGTCTATGTGCTGAGCTGTAGAAGTTTATAATGTTTAAAAAAATTGAATCGCCCGCCGACTGTGAGATACGATCTGTATTTCGATTCTTGCGTGCAAGAAACTTGGCAGCAGCGGAAATTCACCGTCAGATTTGTGAAGTTTACGGTGATAATGCTATGAGTGACAGTGAAGTTCGAAAGTGGGTTAATGTGCATGATGAACCACGCCCTGGCCGACCTTCTCTGATTTCTGAAAATGTGGACAACAAAATTCGAGAGGACCGACGAGTCACGATTTCAAAGTTATCAATTGAATTTCCACAGGTTTCAAGGTCAGTTTTGTACACCATTGTTTCGGAGAAACTGAATTACCGAAAATTGTGTTCTCGGTGGGTTCCAAGACTGCTTTCTGACGATCACAAAACAAAAAGACTGGGCTGTGCTTTATGGTTTTTGACTTGATACAATCAGGGAGGAGGAGATGAATAGTTGGACCACAACGTTACATGAGATGAGACTTGGGTGTCTCACATGACTCCTGAGTCCAAGCAACAGTCAATGGAATGACGACACACATCGTCGCCAACCAGAGTGAAAGCCAAACAGACAATTTCAGCACGAAAGATCATGGCAACTGTCTTTTGGGGCAGGAAAGAGACTTTGTTAGTGGATTTTATGCCGAGAGGCACAACAATCAATTCTGATGTGTATTGTGTGACCTTGAGAAAACTCCGGCGTGCCATACAAAACAAGCGGCGAGGCCTACTGTCTTCCGGTGTGATGTTGCTCCATGATAATGCAAGGCTATGAATACAAAATCAATACGTCAGATTTCAACCCGCAAATACAAATCGCGACCAAATCCACCAAGTATTCAAAGTTTGTCGAGGCCTCGCGAACCAAATACCCAGATTAAAAATACCTAAATTATGGTATTGACGGCGACCCCATTCTGGTTGAAATTACAATTGTCCAAATCTCTCTCGTACAACCAAAATATATTTAATAATGAAATATAATCGGAACGGACACACCTGTAAGGTTTATCAACACCATTGATAGTTCTAACTGTCAAAATCGGGACAATTCCCTGGAATTCGTATCACTACTATCGATATCTAAAATTCCACAACTGCGGTCTTGAAAATTAAATTGGGAAACTTCCTAAGCCTTAGAACGACTTCACTTCACCCTTTCTTTTTTCCTGTTACTACCAAACCAAGAACACTGATGCTGGCTAGTTGCACTTTTTCATTATTACATAATTAAACATACCCAGAAAACGCTTTTCCGTTTATTATTAGATACACGAATATTTGCCGCTGCATTTAGCTAACTGATTCGTATTTATAAGTATTATTGTTTTGTTTAATTTCTTGTACCTTAGCTGCAACTTATTCATTTAGTTATCTAAGATTACTAGTACGATGTATTTTTTTTTAGTAGTCAAACTGTTGTTGCTTACTGTGTTTGACATGTCCGGCATTGCACTACTGGGTGTTATGTACAGTCTGGATTGACAGCTGTAGATTTTCACACGTTCAAACACTGTTCCCACGTCTTTCTACAATTTGTTAATTTTATTCGAATTTTTGGAAATAAGCCATTTTGTTTGATTGTAGCGACATTCCACATCATTATCGCTACTATTTTTCGAATCCAGATGTTTTATACTCTTGAATTTTCCACCATTTTCACCACCCAATAATGTAGTCACAACAGTGTCATTATTATCGCAATATTTTCTAGTAATAATTTCACATTACACAGGTACAGTTTATCCCACATGGTATAATTTTTTAAACTGTATATATACAGAATGGTGATTCGGAAGCATCTCATAAGAGGTACAGTTGAAGGTTTCACAAGGTGATACACTTTCAAAAAAGGTTATTACAGAAGTAAAGAGGACTCTTAAAAATCTTTGCATCACGTGACTTTTGGTCAGGTTGCTGTACAAGGAAAGCGTAGTCTGCATGCCAAACGAAGACCACGTACGGTCAGTTTTTTACTTCGTCGGCTATTTTACATATTGTTGAATGGAAGTCAGAGTGAAAAAAGAAGAAAAGTTGAAAACCGAATATGTTCTGCTTGTACACTGAGCGGAGGTGTGAAGTCAGTTGCAAAAATGTAATTTAATTAACAAATTAGGAATAGCCAAGTTAGGTTTATTTCAAAATTTATAATATGTTAGTACTTAACAAAGCCTGATCTTTACTATATGCGAGTATTTTTTACTTTCCTCATACCTAAATAGTTTTACAACTAGTTGATAAAATATGTCTTGAAACATAAGTACTGTCTTATTATACTACATTTATGTTTGACAACATACATATGAAAGTGTCATACCTATTAAAATATTATTATATCGGATAAATCAATAGTAAATATTATACAGTCAAACTTCTCTAATTCGAACTAACTTCTGTTTAGCGAATTTTTTTCAAGGATCCTGACAATGTCACTTTTGATGTTGTTTTGGCCTTTTATGTTCAACTTCCAATATCTCATCATCATCATTGACAGTCTTTCCGTCTCACTGTTGGGCATCGGCCTCGTCTCTGTCACGTGTTTCTCCTCAGCGCTGAGGTAGAAACAGGGGGATCTACAGTTTAACTTCGAATCCAAATGACAGAAATTCCAGAGAAGGTTTTTAGCATTAAGATCTCACGGTTGCAAGCCGGATTGGGAAATTGTGTATGGTGGGTTACAGACAAGATTTTTATAAATCTGCATAGTGCTGCTTAGGTTTCGAAACCAAGCCAGAATCGACGTTTTACTCAGAAAGCGAGCGACTTCTAACTGAGCTACCACCACACACATCAATATTTATTTAACAAATATTTAGTTGTATTGTATATTTCAATGTTAGGTATATTGTGGCTTTCTCGGAATTTGAAACTTACTTTACCACCGTCATCGGGGATTTTCCAACTTTTGTGCGCTCTTTAGTAGTCAATGAACGAATACACGTAGATTTTTATTTAAGCTTGTACATACAATTTCACAAATTAAGTTTGCAGTTGCAAATACATTCTTGCATAGTGGATTCATATTACTAAAATCACAAAATGGCAAAACGAAGCAGACAGAAACTGTTTAAGTGTACGTTGAAGTTCTTAGAAGAAATCTACAAAGATGGGAAACAGAAGAACATAGCAGCGCGTTTCCATATACATCCGAATAGCTTATCTACAATTTTAAAAAATTGTGACACCATTACTAAGAATAGCGAAGATTCAGAGAGAAAACTTTTTAAATCCCGTGTTTGCGAAGACATTGACGGAGCAGTTTTAAAGTGGTTTAACATACCTACTCGAAAAAATCATTTACAAAAGATTAAATAACTTTATAGCCAGCCAAAATATCATACCAAGAGTGCAGTTTGGGTTCACTAAACACTCGTCCATTCACCAATTACAAAGGATAACCGCAGCAATGTAAAGAGGCTACGAGGAAAAACAGTATGCAACAATATCAGAAGGACTACTATATATACCTACACTAATCAGGCTTAAAACACTCAACTATCTAACAAACCTCTTATTATCCTACCTACAGGAAAGAACATTCGCAGTAAGGATAAACTCAACGCTATCAACAATGAAAGACATAAAGACAAGAGTCCCACAAGGCAACATTTTGGGCCCATTACTATTCAATACATAGGTATACGACATACCCATCCATGAACAAGCGCTTATGACAATGTTTGCAGACGACACTGCGATCATTATCAACATCAAGGGCGTATCCAGGGGAGGGCAAGAGGAGGGGGCAGTCGGCCTCCTTCCAAGGTGAAAATTTAAAATAAAACTGAAAAAAATATAAACAACAAATTTCTGAAAAATTGATTAATAAGTTGCTTGTTGGTATGTCAACATTTTGAAAGAAACTAATTACGAAATAGAGACATTCGCACCAACTGTTAAAAATCATAAGAACTACAACCTGCACGTGTATTATACACGTACAGGTTGTAGTTCTTATGACTTCTTACAGATGTGTCTTAAGTTACATTCACACAAGGGTAACAAGTGTGTGCAATTGTTACGATATAAATTTTGTTGTTTCGTGCCATCTACTTTATTACAGATTATAGAAAAATTGATATTAGAAAGTTTTTTGGTAAGAATGCTAAGTATTGACGTTTATTTGGGTATCTACGTTTGCATATATGTTATGCCGCATTCACATCAACGTTTAGTAAAAGTTACGTTTTATTTTTTTTGCAGTGAATTTACAACAAAAAAAAAAGTACCAGCGCCAGCAACAGCAGCAGCGATGAGAGCAAGGAAGTACAACCACCCTCTGCTTCAGACACTGCGATTGCGGGGCCTTCTTCTGTGGTTCAAACCACGGTGCCAGACAGTGAAAGTAAAACTGAAGACGGCGGTTGTCATGAAGATGATATTGGAAATATCGTCGGCCTGGCAACCACTATGCCGGTTGATAAGAAAAAACATATTCTGGAAAATGGCTGGGTACCTTCGAAGAACTACGATTTTGCGGCAGATGCCAAACACCTCAAGAGGATATTCAATCACCAGAGGTTGGACACATATTCACCATGGTTAGCTTACTCAAGGCGACTTAAAGGTGCTTTCTGCAAATATTGTGTGTTGCTTCCGTCGTCAGCCAGCATCATGAGAGGTGGTTGGGGTTCTTTCAGCACAAGACCTTTCACTAAGTACAAGGACATGCACGATTATTGTAAAGCACATGTACAGACCCAGGGGCATAAAGCTGCAATGAAATCTGCAAAATCGTTCATGGAGGCCGTTTCAGTGGACATCCTACTTCAACAGTCTCCGCAAACATTATTAGAAAAAGCAAAAAAGTACTGTTCTCAGTTGTTTCCTGCGTCATTTTTTCAGGCATACATGATTTACCTCTCAGAGGCAAAAATCTGGATGAAGGCGTACTTATAGATTTATGCCGTTTACGCATCGAAGTAGGTATGTGATTCACAATTAAAACACCATTTTGAACATGGACTGAAAAACGAGTCATACCGATCACCTATCATACAAATTGAAATAATTGATCTATGTAGCACTACAATCTGGGAACAAAGCGTCACAAGGATTGAGGAAGCTTACGCTTACATCATTCTTGCTGACGAAACCGCAGATATTTCGGGCAAAGAACAGCTGTCTATTGGATTACGTTTCTTCGATAAAAAGGTCAACACAATCGAAGAAGAATTTTTAGGATTTGTAGAGCTTGAAAGGTTTAATGCCAACAGTGTTGCCAAAGTCACTGAAGATTTTGTGACAAATTTCAACCTAGACCCTGAGAAGTGTGTGGGGTTAGGCTTCGACCATGTCTGGGAAAGAAGGGGGTGTGCAGGCGATCTTGAGGCAGTAGTACAATAAACCCTTGTATTTCTATTGCTCCTTGCACAAGCCAAGCTAAACCTTGTCGCGAACGACTTAAATTTTATCTCAGAAATTCGAAACTGCGTTGGGACTATCAAGGAGATAATCATATTTTTCGCGAGTCCGTTTTACGACGCAAGCTTATTGCGAACATTCCTAAATTGTGTGAGACTAGAGTAGATGGTCAGAGAAGTACAAAAGCTACTGTGTTTTTAACGATCACTTCGTCAATATTGTTGAAGCATTAGAGACATTCGCTGAAGAGGGTAATGTAGCAACAAGAAAAAATGCATATTTCATGCATACAGATCTTCATTTGTTGTGTCAGGAGTATTGATTGCGAAGTATTCCTCTATATTGGAACGGAACCCGTAGAAGTTGGATTCAGAAAGCTGCACTCCCCCCCCCCCTTTCGTTTTGAGCTGGATACACCCTTGCTCAACACCATGATTTACCAATACCTACTTCACAGCTACAACATTCCCTAGACATCACATATGCCTGGTTCCACAAATGGATAATTTATATTAACCCAACAACATGTGAAGCAAACATCTTTACTTTCAGGCATATTAGCAATCCCAGCAACTTAGTGATCAACCAAAAATCAGTAGCGTGGAACGCAAAAGGCTGTTAAATACCTAGGTGTTTCTTAACACGAGATTAACATGGGTTACCACCTAAACAAAAAATTAAATAAATTTCATACGAGACTTGTACTATTTTATCCACTAACGAATAGAATATCATCATTACAAATAGAATGTACCCAAAACTATTTACTTAGCAATACTTCGGCCACTACTGACATACATGTCAAATATGGGGCAAAACTTCAAAAACTAACATCAACAAATTGTAAACTCAACAGAATAAAGTCATCAGGATAGCTACCACAGCATCTTGGTTTGTGAGGTACAAACATCTCCACGAAGAATTAAGTATTCCAACAGTCCAACAATTCATAAAATATAAGCAAAAAGTTTTTCAAAAATATGTGCGACATAATCTAGACACAAAAGCACTCATACCCGTCTCAAAAAAAAAGCTAACACAAGATATAGTACTAAAGTCAGACTCCAGCACCAGTGACAGTAAGTAAATGAAATAGTGATAGCCAACCAATACCTACCTAAATATCTCTTCAACTATCGCAAGAACTAAAGAGAATTTCACAGGAAGACCTAATTAAAGACAAATTTTATAAAATACACTATCGTGTATGAATGGATGGATAAATAAAAAAAAGTAATTTTTGGTGAAAGTGCAGATGAAAGTGAAGAAGACTGAAAAGTGGAAGGAAAATGTTCTTCCAACTATTTTGCAGCGATACTACAGCAAAGACACTTTCAGTGCTGATGAAATGGGGTCCTTTTTAAATATCGACCTAATAAAACTTTCGGTCAGCATTTTGGTAGTAAACATAATAGAGTACATTACTATCAACTATCAAAAATGAGAACAAATGATGTTACATTGTAAACAATTGCAAATTGCTTTTTAAAAAAGGGTTTTACTGAAAATTTTATGCACGCGTAGGAAGCAGAGGAGAATGTCGTTTTCACAGAATTAAAGAAGAGCTGGGAAAATTTGAAAGCTAACGGCAATATTTCCGATGAAAGTGAACTGGAAAATGGATGAAATTGTTATTTATAGTGTTCGAGTATCTTGATGACAAGGATATTGTTGACAGCGTCTAAAATAAAAATTTTGGAGAAGAAACTGCTGCCAAAGAATTCCAAGAAAACGAAGACAATACTGTAGTTTCCATTCCTGCAGAAGATGACGTTTTAGCCGTATTTTCCACGACTCGGTGAAAATTTCAGTAGGTATCAAGAAAATGTACCTGGAACAGTCTTTCTAGTTCAAATAAACGTGAAACATTTTTCTAACAAAGAATGTTATTTGAGGTGGTAGGATCTCGTCAAATGATTCCGCAGAAAATGAAGTTTTCATAAAAGTTACTACAGTTGGAGACGCTCTTGATGTGTGGATATGTTCAGATTTACATTAATTATCACATAGTATTACAAAGATGTATACTCCTTTAGATAACGAAAATAGACTAAAACCAAATTTTTCTATTATTAATAACTTCGTAACAAATTTTGCAGTGTATGTTCTTCAGAATCAGATGCAGGAAACGTAAAACCTCATGCTTTCTATAAAAATTACAATGGCGATTCAACTGCTATGGAACAATATATAATAATTGAAGGTTCAACAGGAGTGTCGAAGACCATGGTTACTTCTTCTTCTTCTTCTGTATGAAGACCATGGTGTACGCTACAAATATGTAATCGGGGACGGTGATTAGAGCGTTTATGCCCGTATTACTGAACGGGTCACATATGTGCGTTTAGGTGTAAAGCTTGAGTGTGCAAACCATACTACCAGATGCTACACATCTCAATTACATAAAATTTCACTTAAAACAATACAAGAAATTGAATCACGGAAAATTTTGAAATCCCACATTCCTCTTCTAAGTATGGCAGTCCGATCTGCTATATCCAACAACTCCAAAGCAGGGACAAGTGTACAACAACTCCAAGAAGATTTAAAGAACGGGCCATACCATGTATTTGGAGACCATTCACATTGCCGAATGGAATACTGTAAGCGAAAAATTGCGAATGAAACCAATTACATAGTGTTACTGAAACAATACCAAATTTTCACGAAATATGTTCGGCGTTAGATTACGTTGTACGTAAGGCCGATCGTTTGGTTACTAATGCTACTACTAACTTTGTAGAAAGATACATGCAGCATGTTTCTAAATTTTCAGGGACAAAAAGGATCCATTTTTGCAAAAGAGGATCATATTTCAGATGATGTGTAGGTGCTGCGCTGTCGTTGAATAATGGGCCCTCTTGGCACAACTGTGTTATTAAAACTGCGAAGGGTACCCATTTTTCAGCATTTTGCAACAAAAAACGAAAACAAAACGGATTAAGGAGAACTCAGAGGAAGATATGGATTTCGGGCCTGATACCGCCGAGCCCGATATAGACGAGGAAATATTTGAACAAGTAAAACAACCACTTTTATTAGACATGCACAATGACGTAGCTGAGCTCTACCGAAATAAAAACAAGAGGCCAACATCAAAACTTGGCATGGAAGACAGCTCGACGCAATCGACTTACTGCGTCTAATTTCGGCAAAGTTTGTAAACGTTTAGAAACAACTTCTTGTCATTGTGCAGTAATGGAACTGTTGTACAAGCGCAACAGGAAGCTGCACAGTCCTGCAATTGTTTACGGCCTAATCAACAAGAAAAGGGCGATAGAGTTGTATGAACAAACAACACAAAAAAAAGTGACATCATGTGGTTTATTTATCGCCGAAGACTATTTTTTTAGCTGCTTCTCCAGACGGACTTCTTGAAGACGGAGGTAGCATTGAAGTCAAATGCTTATATTCCACGCAGGATCAAACTATAGAAAAAACAATAAAGGAAAAAACAAACCCTAAAAATAACTTGTGTGTCTATTATGTGGACTTTGAAGGAGAAACAAAATTATTTTCCCAAATTCGAGGGCAGTTACATATTGCAAACACATCGTATTCGTGATCTCATTCTTTACACAGAGATGGATATTCAGTATACGAGTAGGGAAAGAAGGTTGAAGAATATGGTTCCTAAATTAAAAGATTTTTTTACGGTTGTATGTTACCGGAGTTAGTCGATCCACGCGTGCCACGGGGGATGAACAGATCCACAAAGCATTATCATAGTCCAAGAAAAAAGACAACAAAGAGATGTTCACCAGTGATCTATTAATAAGTAACTAAAATTATTAAGTACTAGACTGTTGTAGGTACATGTAACATTATAAGTTGATGCTGCATGCAAAAACGGTAGTATTTCTTGATGTTTCAATTTAATGCTTTTCAAATTTAACTATGTTGGTATACGTGTTATGTAAACATTAATTATTATTCACGTGGTAAATTAACATGTTATAGATACTGCAATCGTAATTTTTATAGGTTCATTTAGTGTGATTAGTATCTATACTTCCGAATCACCTCTAGTAGCTTTAATAAAAAGGCTAATCTGTGTATTGCAGAAGATTCAGTTAGGAGCAAAGGTATCTAAATTAAGATATAGTTCTTACGATGGGCATTTTTCAGTTTCGGATTAGCGAAATATGTCGTAATGACATCTGCGAACGAAACAAGACCAACACTGTACGTGTGATGTATTCTGTCGGCTGACACGTTTAGTAGAAAGACACAGAGATACTTGAAGAATGTCGCGCAGATGCAACCAAACGTCACTACTTAAATCTAATTCCAGCAGTATTTAAAATGTTTTGGAGGTTTATACGGCAATATTTTATTTTATACACTTGGGAACCTTTGTTTTTGCTGGGAAATATTTCGACGACAATGTCGGAGCCTTTGTCAACCGCGTCCCAGTTCCGGTCAAAATTATGACAACAAAATGTGTGAAAACTGTTGAAGGTCGACAAAAGCGCAGTTTGGCTTAATTGCTTAATTTTACAAGTCCCAAATTTTTATTAATATTTGTAGCACTATTATTATGAACAGCCAGTTCAACATTGGATGTTAATTGGTGTTTAGCTATTCTAAAAAGAAAACGCTGTTAGAAATGTCCGAAAATTTTTTGAATACGCAGTGTCAACAGTTTGTGTTAAATATATTCGATTATTTTCCGCGCGAAAAAGACAATTCTGGCCCATTACGCGACTTTGTAGTGGTTCGGGAACGAGTTGCAGATTCATTAAAAATAAGTTTACCCACCATACAGAAAATAGTGCAGCAAAGGAAATACAGCTGCCATTAATAAAAAAAAGTGCACAGCTCCAGAAAAAAGTTAAAAACTGAAGATATGCTCGAAACATTCAAAATGACAGTTGGAGATGTAGTGTACAGAATGTACGTTGAAAAAAAGCCAGTGACTTTAAAAACAGTACAACAAAATTTGAAAGACAAACAAATTCTAAATGCTGCAATATCAACGATTAGGAAACTCTTACAATGTATTGGTTTTAAATTCAAGAAAGATTGCAACCGTAGAGCACTATGTGAAAAAGCTAGTGTAGTGTCATTGAGAACGGCTTTTTTTAAAAAATATACAGATAATACAAATTCACTATCAACCATTCAAACTCTAAAACATTTTAAATGCTGCTGGAAACAGATTTAAGTAGTGAGGTTTGGCTGCATCTGCGCGACATTCTTTCTACTAAACGTGTCAGCCCACAGAATACGTCACACGTACAGTGTTGGTGTTGTTTCTTTCGCAGATGTTACTACGACATACGTCTTTGTCGGAAATATGAATCTGCAAGCAACTAACAAAGACAGAAATGCGTTCAGTTTGTGCTGTGAAAATAAAGCGCTAATCCGAAACTGAAAAATGCTGATCGTAAGAACTATGTGGGTAGGTAGATAGGAATCTAGGGAAAAAACCGTCGGAATAAAAGCTGGGGAAAAAAAAGCCGATGGTATATATATTTAAAGTAAATACTTCAAACAAAGAAAACAATCATTTGTATTTGATCCACTGCTAAGAAAGCATAGAATTGTTAAAATATTTCTAAATGTTGTAAAAGGGAAAGCTGATACATTGTGCCATATTTTTAAATAGTTACCTGAAGGCAGGTAAAGTCTATTCTTTTTTAGATGTCCGATATCGGCTTAACTACCAACAGAGAAAAAGATACTATCTATTTCTTTTCCTCCCTTTACAGATGCGGACAACTACAGATAACAATTACTCATGCACGTCAATTCCACCGTAAATTTGCTTACTGCGTGTAAGACGAAGATGTCGATACTTCTGTTTACGTAACTAAAGCTTAGCGGCCAAGCAGCTTAAGTGGAATCTAGGGGTAAGCATTTCTATGAATACGTAGAATAAAGGCTAAAATTGCCTACAATACCTTTACCTTACCTAGTAAAATGTCGTTTTATAAGTATTGGTAGGCAATTTTAGCCTTTATTCTACATATTCATAGAAACGCTTACCCCTAGATTCCACTTAAGCTGCTTGGCCGCTAAGCTTTAGTTGCGTAAACAAAAGTATCGACATCTTCGTCTTACACGCAGTAGGCAAATTTACGGTGGAATTGACGTGCATGAGTAATTGTTATCTGTGGTTGTCCGCATCTGTAAAGGGAGGAAAAGAAATAGATAGTATCTTTTTCTCTGTTGGTAGTTAAGCCGATATCGGACATCTAAAGAAAAATAGACTATAGTAGGATTATCGATTTTGTAAAATCCCACAGAAAGTGCGGGCATGTTACCTCGGTATGAGATGTAATTAAAACTATTAAGAGATTTATAATATAGAAAATATACGTATGTTGGCTTGCCTACGATTTGTTAGGCGTCTTCGATCGGCTCTTACCGCCTTTGCATCTTTCAACAAAAAATTACCGAGTTGTTAAATAATACTGTACATATGTGCTGTATCTACATTTCTAAATTACTGCTCATTCATGTCTGTCGTGTTTAAGCAATTTTCATAACTATGTTGTTCCATATATCGAATTTCCTACATAACGAATTTTGTTAGGGTCCTTTGGCACTTTGATATACGGAAATTCGGCTGTATATATACTGTACAAGACAAATACCTACATAAAAAAATATTATATTCATTATACGTTATAAAATAAACTCATAATATTCACTCATTGCAAGAATATTATTAAGTGAATATGAAATAAGTAATCCTGTTGACGTATTATTAATTATTCAGTAGAAAAGGGGTTATAATTTGTTTTAAGTCCAACCATTTCCAAACTAACATCCCAGAGCTTCTTAGCATCATCCATTTTCTTTGCTTCTGCAGCTGGTTCCACAACTTCGCACTCGGAATAATACAAGCCCGTTTCCTTGCCAGCATTTTCATCAACAGCACAATGAATTGTTGTCTGAGCACCCTGTTCAGGTGTTTTTACAAACCAACGGAAAAGAGTTTGGAATGTCCATCGCATACCCCTGAAATAGGTGCTATCCAAATGTCTTCCTAACTCGGTAGCTATCACTCCAGGATGAAGACTGTAAGTTGTGACATCCTCAATTCCTGCATCTGAAATAAGTAACAACAAGAATATCTACCGTGATTGCTAATTTCAAATTCTTACTCTTCAACCTGATTGCAAGCTCTTTTGTGAAAAGAATATTGGCGAGTTTGCTTTGGGTATATGCTTTCATGGCGCTGTAGGGCCGTTTTTCAAAATTTAAGTCTTCAAAATAAATATTACCCCCTGAAAAAGAAATGATTAAAATTACGCAGTTATTAGATTAATACAAAAAATAAAGCTAAAACGAAATTTATTTAATGCGCTTACAATGGTTTTGGGCTTATTTTAGCGAAAAGGAACATGTTTATATTCGAAGAAATAAAAATACTACTAAGTTTGCAAAGGATCGCATTTCTAACAGCATAATATCATTTCCGTTAAATCAATAGATATTTAATATTAACAATATTTCGAAAATAAAATTTAAAAAGGTGTTTTGGTAAGAAAATAATATTATTTTCACCTTCATAACCAGCCCAAGCAGCTTTTTATATTCCAAGACTAACGTTATATTTTATTTTCGTTTGCGTGCATACACTACTGTAAATTATTATTCAGGATATTCAGGTTACTGTGGAGCTTGGAGGGTTCAAGAAGAAAATTATTGAAATGAAAGGGTGTGGGTCCTTTAGGTTACTCCGCGAAACCTCAAAACGACTCTATAAGAGTTGACTCAGCTTCTTCAAAATTCATAGAATGCCTCAAAGATAAGCTTCTCTCTCCTTGGACCATACTCCGGTTATAATCAAAGTTTTTCTTCTTCTCCTTCAGGCATTGGACAGTGTCCGTTGCGTTACTACTTTGACATGGTTGCAGTTGTTCTCTCTAGCGTTTCCGAGGTCTTCTTATCGATATTCTTCCCTTTGCTCGGTATCTGTAGTATCTTTTCGGCAGCCTGTCGTTTGCCATTTGTTCTAGGTGTTCATGCCAATGCCAATCTTATTTCAGACGTTGTTATTCATCACTTTTAGTTAAGGTCCAACATTCACTACCGTACGTTATAATTGGGACTGATACTACTTTATAAAATTTCATTAGTGTTTCTAGATGACCTTTGTGTTTGAATGTTCTATATGTAGTGCCATTGGTGTAGTTGAATTTTTGGATTTTCTGATGTATATCTAATTCTTCTATATATGATATTGTACCCCCAAGGATTTTAAAGTGATTCACTTGTTCTAACGTTTTATCATTTAAAACAATTTTCGATCGGACAGGTTCATTTACGTAGAAAGCCATTACTTTGGATTTGTTGTGTAGTCAAAGTTAGCGTTACAATTATTGAAAAAGAAAAACTAGCTAAATTATTTAATAATAGAACAGATTGGAACTACTTCAGATATTTCGTAGATATAATCAACTTCATATGAAAATAGCACTTAATACCACCACTCAAAACCAGCTAAAATCACAAAACGAAATTGCCTTATGGAATGAGCTACAAAGAACTTTATGCATAAATAACGAACTAATGCAGAGACTAAAAACAATGGAAGACTCAGTGACAGATCTAAAGACCCAAGTAGAAAAACAAGCACAAGCAACTGTTGATACGGAACCACATAAGATAACTGTTGATACGGAACTACATAAGATAGAAGAGTACCATACTGACGAGGAGGAACTTATTCGAGAGACTGAGTGGATTACCCACACCAAAAAAAAGACTCCGAGTTAAATCAGCGTCTCCACCAAGTAGTACACAAAACATATCTAAAGATGAATTTAAAAGGGATTTCAATAATCTAAAAGCAAACGTAAAACCCAAACCAATATAAATACATCGCGGGAGTTGATCGCTATAGAAAGCTAACAAACGCCTTAAATCAAGACTATAATTATAACTGGCACACGTATACGTTAAAACGTGAAAAAGCAATACGTATCGCAGTCAAAAATCTGCCAGCAAGTGTAACATCCCAGGAAATCATTAACGAACTTCAATCGAGGGGCTATCTAGCAATTAATGCTGTAAACATTTTGAAACGTAAAAGAAACAAAGATACGAATGTAATTGAAAAAACTCCATTACCGCTGTTCATGGTCGACTTTGATAACAAATAGGACATTAAGAGAATTTATCAAATTAAACATATTATGTATATAGCTATTAAAATCGAAGCGTGGCGTAACCCAACGGGTAACCAACAATGCAGAAGATGGATGCGACCGTGAACCAAGATGCGTACGCTGTGCGGGTCGACACCTATCAACAGAATGTAAAAAAGACAGATAGCTACCACCGAAATGTGCTGGATGTGGTGGACCCCACCCCGCAAATGATAAAGGATGCGAAATACCACTAGAACTCGCAAAAATGAAAGGAAGATTTAAAAATAGTCAACTTAAACCCCGTACCGAAACACCGAAACCTAGGGAAGTAGATAAGGTGCAATCAACTACTACTAACGAGGCTTCGACAAGTAAGAACAATAGTTACGTTGTAGCAGCCGCTACCACAACTGCCGAAAGTAAAAATCATCAATCATTCTCTAGCATTTTGGAAAAAATTCTCATTAGATTGGATAAAGCGGAAAAAACCAATGAACAACTTATCAAAATTATCGAGTTATTGATTGAGCGACTCCAATATTTAGAAACAAATCAACAAGGAACAATTACAAAAACTAACAGTTCGAGATAATGGCCACTCTACGAATTGCAACATATAACGCAATAGAAATAGAATAAAAATAGAAATATTTTTAAATCAACAGAAAATTGATGTTCTACTTATATCAGAAACACACTTTACTAAACGGTCCCATCTACTAATAAAAGGTTATCAACTATATCACGCACAACACCCTCAAGGCGAAGGCCACTGGGGATCTGCTGTACTTGTAAAAAACGACATCCAATGAGGAGCGCAAAATAGAGAAGGAGAACATGCAAGTCACTTCAATAAAGGTTAAAGACAAAATAAGCGAGTTGACTGTCGCAGCCATATACTGCCCACCACGCCAAAGAACAGACCAATCAGATTTTGAAGAACTGCTACAAAGTCTAGGTAACCGATATGTCATTGGGGGCGACCTCAACGCGAATCATGCTAGATAGGGCTCTCGCTTAATCAACTCCAGGGGAAGACACTTAATGAAAGCTATTGACAAACTTAAATGCCATCCGTACTCCTCAGGAAGACCGACATACTGGCCGACCGACATTAACAAAGTACCCGACCTTATAGATTTCTTTGTTACTAAAAACATCTCCTACTTTTATGTAGAAGTTGAAGGGAATGAAGACTTCGGAACAGACCATTCTCCTGTTATACTGACATTAAGTACAGCGTTAATTAAAAAACAACGCCTGGGTGCCTGGATGCGCAGCGATAAGGAGAAGGCGGAAGCCTTTGCTGTCCATTTAGAAGCAGTATTTCAAGGCGACCGGGTGGCGCAGTGGGCGAGAGTTCGCTTCGCAACCGGTTGACCCGAGTTCGACTCCCGTTGTGGCCCGAATTTTAATTAATTCTGGAGCAGCGGGAGTGACTCGGTAGCATAGTTGGGGGGGTTTTACAAGGGTGGGGCATGTTAGACTCGTGCATAGCGCTACGTGCGCTGATCCGAGGTAAGCGGGGTGGGATGAGAATCGTGGAGTTGCTATGGCAACTCCACGATTCTTTTTTTTAAAAATGAAGCAGTATTTCAGCCTAATGCTTCGAACGAGCAAATAGATGAATTGGAGAACAACAATAATGACCAGTCTCCCATTAGACGTATAACAATTAGTGAGGTAACTAAAGAAATCAAATCTAATTTGAACCGCTCGCCTACTCCAAGAGTAGACTTCCTGCGAAGGCCATAGTAGTCCTAACCTATATATGTAACGCGGCATTAAGATTAAAATATGTCCCGCAACTCTGGAAAATAGCGCAAATAATTTTAATCCCTAAACCAGGTAAGCCACCAACGGAGCTAGTCTCGTACGGACCAACAAGCTTACTACCGATGATCTCTAAGCTATTCGAAAAATTGCTCCTGAAACGAATATATCCATTAATAGAGAATGTAATTCCGAACCACCAGTTCGGGTTCCGTAATAATCATTCTACTATTGACCAAGTTCACCGGGCCACAGAGGTTATAGAAAAATCCCTAGAAGACAAAAGTACTGCGCAGCCGTTTTTCTCGAAGTCTTCGATCGTGTATGGCATAAAAGGCTAATTAACAAACTAAACATGTTGCTAACGAAAACCCTGTGTGAATTACTTAAATCACATTTTTCCGATCGTTACTTCAGAGTTAAGCAAGGTGGTGCTTTTTCAAGCTTATATCCATAATCCAATTACAGCTGGAGTGCGGCAGGGCCCCATTTTGTATTTAATATTTACCTGTGACCTACCGACTAACGAAAAAACAGTAACAGCGACGTTTGCTGACGACACCGTCGTATTGTCTGTTAGCGGTAATCTAACACAAGCTACGCAACAACTCCAAAGCAGTCTCGATAAAATTCATAGCTGGTGTAGAAAATGGCGAATAAACCTGAACCAAAACAAATCTGTACACATAGTATTCACTAATAAAAGGCATGAGTATCTTTCTGTAACTATAAACGATACAGTGATACCAAATAAAAATACGGCAAAATACCTTGGTATGAATCTAGATGCACGTTTAACATGGAAGGAACATTGTAAAATAAAAAGAGAGCAACTAAATATCAAAATCAGAGAGATGTATTGGTTATTAGGTCGATATTCCCAGCTTACCCTTTACAACAAGGTTATGATTTATAAACAAATTTTGAAGCCGATATGGACTTAAGGCGTCCAAATGTAGGGGTGTGCCAAACAGTCCAATATCGCGATCATCCAAAGATGCCAGAATAAAGTTCTTCGCCTAATAGTTAAAGCTAGCTTGTATGAGCGAAACCAAGATACATATCGTGACCTGAACATTCCCACTGTCACTGAGGAGGCAAGGCGGTTTGCCAGGAAGCATGAAAATCGACTCCACCAGCACGTCAATCCCGAAGCTCTGCAGTTGTTGGATTTCGCCAACCACACAAGGCGTTTAAAAAGGAAGAAACCTCAAGATCTTGTGTAATAATTAAAGTGGGTTCTCAAGTGTATCTATGTGCTTGCGTGTAAACACCTTGTGAACCGTGTCAGAATTCTCGAGAATCATCCATTGGGCTGTGTTTTCACAAACGTCAATTACAAACATAGTGTAGCTACTAGATATTCTTGTGTGAATAGTTGTAGTACTTTGCCTTCGGGCGGTTTTCAATAAAAAAAAAAAAATTTGTTTGTAATGATTTCAACGATTCTGAACAACCTTTATTAACAAAATTTTGTTGTAAAAAGATCCCTAATACGACTTCGTCAATTTTGCTGTTTATTTTAAATCGTAGTAGGCTAGCATTTCACCGTGAAGGGAAAGTAACATACCCTAAAATTACAATTTAGTGAGAGGTATAATCAGAAAAAAGAAATTTTTTGAATCGATAATATATAAACAAAATACTGGGGTGGTGTCGTCTACAGTGAGACACATTGTATATATATATATATATATATATATATATT
>JABXWE010017992.1:0-15061 GCA_014611495.1 Limonius californicus | reverse complement strand
GGTTTGTTCTACTATCAACTCCTCAATCCCATTATCATCCAGCACGGCTTCCTCTTCACTTACCTACAAAATTAATTGCATTATTTACTTGTTCCCAATGATAATTATTGATGCGTGACAATATTTTATAAGGCAATGTCTACGTGATGTCTACTACTTACTTGGGTATAATATTAAATTCCAAGGGTACCGGTTGTAGCGCGGGTAATATTTTCGCTCCACGACTTCTATAATCCATGTTGCACAGTTCACACCACTTAATAATTATTTATAAGTACATTAACATCAGAAAACTGCCGTATCAATTAAGACACAGTGACAGCTCATACGTCAACACGAACGTACTTTTGAGGTTACGTTGATCATGGTTGGTTTTGAAATGAAATCATTAAGTCCAGTCACTGCTCCACCAAGTAGACGAAATAAATCACTAAGTCCATATAGTGACTTTTGTATGGCGTACAACTTTTTAATTAAATCACTAAGTCCATTTAGTGAATTTTGCCTGGTAGACAAACCTTCAAAAGCGTCTTAATGAATAATGCCCACATTCACAGCTTGGTTTCCTATGTGACGTTGGACTTAGTGAGTTTTTGGGTATAAAGAGTAGCATTATACGGACTTAGAAACATTAAAAACTAAAAATCGTAAATACTGGACTTAGTGACTTTTGCCTCAACGGGGACGAATATCTGAGTAATTAAAACACTAGATTAATAAGTTAGTAACAACGAAAGCAAAAATGAATGGATGCTACCCTAATTTCTGTGATACAACATTATGAAGAATTGTACAATTTAAAACATCCGCAATATTCTGTTTTGCAAAGAAGGCAAAATATATGGGAAGAAATTGCAACAATAATGAAGTTGTCAGGCAAAAATGAAATAAAAAGTATTTTTTCTCTAAGTATCGAGTTGCGTTTGAAATGCGTTTAGACACTCTGTAATGTTTGCTTTAGTTTTAAATATAGCAAAACCATATTTAGCGACGGAAAAATGCGTTTTACGTTTTCGGAGCTTTTCTTCTTTTTCTTCGAACAAAGCTGCTCTTAAAAACAATCCTACTTCTGAATTCATTTCGTTTCTAGGTGAAAATTGCGGCTGTAATAACGGGACTGCGTAAATAGTAAGCGTTACAACAAAATAAAATCCGTTTCGTTGCGATTTTTTGCAAATAGTATGCGATGTAGCCAAATAAAATGTGCGTTCCGTCCGTTCCGTGCGATGCGAATAGTATGCGCCTACCTATGT
Source organism: Limonius californicus (assembly GCA_014611495.1). Classification (NCBI taxonomy): domain Eukaryota; kingdom Metazoa; phylum Arthropoda; class Insecta; order Coleoptera; family Elateridae; genus Limonius; species Limonius californicus. The sequence goes on along the minus strand of JABXWE010017992.1, from coordinate 13,808 downwards.
AAGCAACACATCGCACTTCAGTCGATTATTATATTCTAACACATATATCTATCATATATCTACAATACAAAAACAATTGAAAATTCAAGATTGTACTTACGTGCCTTGAAAATACAAAAATTCCATCAGCTCCTATTAACAGCGATGATCACTAACAAACTTTTCGTGTATTGTCGCTGACCATGAACAGCAAATATTGTCGATGGTAAAGCATTATTAAGAAACCGATGATATGTGTTACAATTGTACCGCGTTACATTTGTACTCACTCTCCCAGATATTTTCAGATACGATTACGCGCTAATGTAAACATCCTAGCAGTAAAACTCCATTACTAGATTTCTGGGCGTACACAATAATTTATTGTGCATGTTTTAGTAATAAATTTTACTGAATTAAAATTTAAACTAAATTACCACGGGGATATGTTATTACAGTATTAAAAATCGTGACACTAAATATACGGCCTAATTACAATAAATATAAATCTCCTCTATACTACTTAATCTGTTAAAAGTAGCCTAGCTGAACGTAATTTATAGTAATCATTTAGCATATAAGCTGTTACATGATTGCGAATAATTTAAATTTTATTAGTTTCACTTTTAGCAAAAATAATATTATGTTATTTAAAATTCGGTTAAAAAAATACGCCTAAAGTAATCCTGATCGCCTTTATACTAAAGCATTGGGCGAGCAATGACCTATCGAGACTATTAATCTGAATATCGATTAGAAATATGAAGCAATTTTTTTGATAATAGCAGTTTAAATAATAGTTATTATACTGTAATTTAGTTATTCTTATGCTATTAAGCTGCTAAGTAATTTTTTAAAATCTAATTAAGTTTATAATGATTTAATTCGTATTTGCGGTTTAACATTGTAAATTTTCGTACGAAAATTATGAAATCTTATAATATTAAACCCATGCAGGAGTGTTGCTATATAATTTTTATTTAATTAACTGGTTAACATGCAAAACCAACATTCGTTGCTGTTGCCCTCTGATTTATTACCGTTCGGTAATATTTACACTACAGTTATTCTGGTAAAAACCTGCAATTATGATAAGCGCTTTTACGAATATTTAATTTCTATAATGTATTTTTAAGAAGCAACGAAAATATGTGAGATGTAAACCATCAATTTAATTTGTATCAAAGTATACAGTACGCGTAAATTCTTAAGTTCTCTTTTTTCGTTTTGTTTCATGAAGCAGCAAAATAAAAGGCGTCAAGAAAATTATAACTCCCATTCGAAAAGAGCACTGTTAATTTTTACAAAAGTGTTTGTCACGCCGCTACGTATCCAACATTTTTTTTATATTTTAAATTAGTCAACGATCGTATTGGTGTTATGATTGCATTTATTTCGTTCCGAATGGCAAAACAACAATAAGGAGTGAAAATTATAGGTTACAGACTTTTTGCAATCTAAATACCTTGTTAACGTTTAATTCGATTGAACTAAATAAGAAAATAAAATACTACAGGAAATTAAAATTGCAGTTTGTTTAATCTTAACAGGGAGATTCCTCTTGGATGTTTTTCAAAGTGGACGTAAAAGAACGCAATATAAAAATAATGGCCACAAAACAAAGATTGGAAGGAGGTTAATTAGATAACTCTTGCAACTTCACAGTACGCTCCTTTTATGTAGAACCTAATTGCGATGTTAATTTTAGAATATAAAAAAATGCTGTAATTTATTACTTCCAATCAGGTGTCGATTAAAACTAGCCGGATGTGTAATCGAACATCTTGTTATTTATGTCTTCATGAGGTATTATTAGCACATAAATCGTCCTTTAAACGTCGCATGTTGTGTTGGTAAATAATAACTTGGTGAAAATTAACGATATAACAAATCGTGCTAACGTGCGTAATAATTTCGACAGAGGTAAACGCACTTCTCACTGCTTTCACTCTATTTGAAATGAAAACACTTTGGAACATTCATTTTAATGATATTTGATGGTATTTAACATATCAACAAAGTTTGAAAATAATCAAACACATATGTCGTAGAAGCAAACATTACCTTCTTCTTCATCTTTTAGATAGGCCAGTGGCCAGTGAATTTCTCCATCTTTTACGGGGTCGCCCTGGTTCTCTCTTCCCATTTGGTAACGAGTCTTTGGATATCCGGATTATCCTGTTGTCTCGCATTCTTGATATGTGGTTGTTCCATTCTGTGCGTCTTCTGGTGGCCCAGCTGTCTATATCTTGTACATCACATTCTTGACGTATGGTTTCGTTTCTTACATGGTCACGGAGGGTTTTTCCTGTGATTTTGCGAGGTTTTCATTTCGGCTGTTTCTAGTATTCGTCTTGTTTTTATCGTATTTGCCCTTGTTTCTACGGCATATGTCAAAATTGGTCGTATATCGGTTTTATATATTCTGACCTTGGAATCTGTGGTGAGATATTTATTTTGCTATATAACAGCTTTCAGGCAGGCTGGTATTTTGTTGGCCTTAAAAGCCTGATGTGTAACTTCTCTTGTTAGATTTCGATTACCTGCTATTTCAACTCCCAAGTAGATGTGTTACTTAAAATTCATCCCACATACAATTAACTAACTACAATATTACTTAATATTTAAATAAACCCCCAGACAATTACCAACATTTGAATTAACGCTAATTAATGAGCAATACTAACTAAATACAATTCTACTCAATACGATAAATTCAAAAATGGAACAACAACAAAATTTAAAGTCACTTCCTTTTTTAGCCAGATAGCGACTATCACGGCGAAGCGCATACAAGGACCCAGGCGAGTGTGTCTTGATTTGGTAAACTTCGCAAGGTAACTTCGCACTTGTCAGCCGGCCTCGGTGGTCTAGTGGTTAGCGCGTCTGCCTTTAGATCCGACGGATGCGGGATCAAACCTGGCTGAGGTCGGCGAGATTTTTCTAGCGGGGAAAAATCTGAAAATGCACCTTCTGTCGGATAAGAAGTAAAGTCGTAGGTCCCGTGTCACTGCGATGTGTGACACGTTAAAAGTCACTACTGGAGTTGGAATTACCCCAGATAGGCAAAATTCTTAGTTAGGGTGTACAATGGGCCCAATGTGGCCTAAGTGCATAGAGATGCTTGGAAAACCGCGTCCTAGATCTCGCTCATTCAAATCATCTTCATCATCAACTTCGCACTTGTCAGCTTATCTAACGGGCCAGCTTGATGAATGTAGAATTATCCACCGCATCGAAATCTTAATATTGTAATTTCCCAGCCGCGCGAACTTGCCTAATCAATTCATTTGAAATTAGAAATAGGGTCTAGAGATTTGAGAGGAGACTGTTATTTTTTTCTAATTGGACTTACCAGTAGATGGTATCTGGCAAAAAAAAAACATAGTTGTTTCGAACGGAGCGCCTTCAAATTGGAAATTTAAATTCCCTAGAACTCCCTCGCTTGAGTAGTGAACTTCGATCGGAAAAATACTTTCCAAGTCGTATCCCAAGTAGCACCAAATACTTTACCAATAATGGTTCAATATTGGATATGTATCGTTCCTTGGCTCAACATTTTATCGTGCAGCACATATTGGGACATCATTGGGCAAACATGTTGGCACCAATATAGGAATTCAGAGTTAAAGCCAATGTTTAACCAATAAATGAAATACCGGAGTAGAACAATATTGGCCAGCCAATACATCGCCAATGTAAAACTAATAATGCGTCTATAATATATATATTTAAGCGTCTTGGCACAGCATTGGACAGACATGTTGAAGCCAATATAGGAATTCGGAGTTAATGCCAATATTTAACCAATAAATGCAAAACCGTAGTAGAACAATATTGGCCAGCCAATATATCCCCAATGTAAACCCAATACCCAATACAATATATATTTAGGCATGTTGGCACAGTATTGCACAGACACGTTGAAGCCAATATGAGAATTCAAAGTCAAAGCTTATGTTTAACCAATAAATGAAGTATCGTAGTAGAACAACATTGGCTAGCCGATATATCGCCAATGTAAAACCAATAATGCATTTACAATATATATTTAAACATGTTGGCGCAGCATTACAAGAACATGTTGGAACCAATATAAGAATTATGAGTTAAAGTCAGTATTTAACCAATAAATGAAATACCATAGTTAAACAATATTGGCCATCCAATATATATTAGCTGCCCTAATTATTTTAGAGAAAAATATGTTATATAAATTATTTATTTAGAATAAGAAACTGTTTCTAATGTAGTAATTATATTTTCAATAGGTTTAGCGGTTTCCGAGAAAATCATAAAAGGTTTTTCACCTTCTAAGCTCATTTTCGTAATAGCCTTGACTGACAAATAAAATTCAAATTGTCAAGTGCATACAAACATATTTCATAAAATGATTGTAATAATTTGTAATGTGTACAGGTTGCTGCAAAATATAGAATTATATATGCTGTTTAAGCTGACATTTTTGGGTACTCCCAAAATGTTTTGCACCTGAATGTGTTATGCCATTTTTACGCATATTTTGAAGTATTCGTCTACTTTTAACGCTTGTTGCGCATGTTGAATAACCTATTTTTTGTAAATAGCGACGTATACATTTTTTGAAAAAACAGGTAGATAAAGTTCCTACGCCATGTATAAATAATACAGCATATTAGACTGCATTTTTACAAACTTATAACAAAGGGTCAAAAATGCCATAAATCGTAAACCGTCTTAGTGTCATTGTACTGGTGGTATTTCTAAACCCGTAAAAGGAACTGACGTCATTCGCCTACTAGGGAAATTTCCAGACTTTGTAAAAGCCAGCTTTTGCATTCAAATTTCTATAACTTCCCTGGTGTAATATAAAATTAAGAATAGCGAAGAAATACAAGAAATAAACTATGCGCGTCATAAAACTCTATCAACGAAAACCAGTAGGTACGTCTAATAAACATTTCAAAGAAATGAGTAATATTAAATAAGACGTAAGCAAAATAAGTTTGGCTTAAGATTTCCCAAATGACAATGGTTGTATTGGTATCAGTGGCGGTACCAGATGTTACCTTAAAACGAACTAAAATACATCTTACTTTTTTTGATTTTACTTCTTAGAATTAAACTGCCTCGCCAAATTCAGTACGCTTAGTGAAATTAATAAAAATAAAATGATAATCTAAATTATTTTATTACTCTATTAAGTTGTGATTTTTGATTTATTAATTCGCAACCGACTTTTCTGGAGGGTATTTTCATTGAAATCTTCTAACCAGAAGAAAACCTCGGCAAGAATTTTAAAAAATGCCACGAAAATAGAACGTAAAATAGCACTAGAAAATTAGCATCGGAAAAAACCCATAATAAATGCGCTTCAAAAGCATCCTCCTTAAAAAATCTCATAAATAAGAAGAACAATAACGCTGTGCCGCTGTATAAAAATGACTAGAACAAAAACACCTTAAAAAATTGCGAAATTTTAGAAAATAAGTGAATTTCTATTATTTTTAGTTGCAAATGTTCCTTGAACCCTAAAACAGTATCACTACTGGCGACGCCGCTGACATTTTTACAAGAAAGGGCACGCTTTGCTACCTGTGCCATGTTGGAAGATTAGTCAGTTTACTTAAATATCAATTTTTCAGTGTTCGTCAAGTAACAGTTTAATTCTACACTCGTTTTCTTATGTTCTGACTGTAAGTAATTGTGTTGAAAGTGTTCATAGTTTATTATTGCAAGTAAGTATAAACTATATGTTACATCCGGCGCGAGTTTTTTTTTTTTTTCAGTAAACTGAAAATTCGTGGATCGTTCTGTATAATATCGGTTAGAAATAGTGCTGCATACGCGCTACAGAATATCTTCTTATAGCAAATATTGTGAATGAGTGAGATGTTTTTCTGTTTAAGTAAAAGTAGTAATTTAAAAATTAACTTATTTTTCTTTTTGCAGCCGCGATTCGTAAAAGGTTTCCAGCTGTTACCGATGCCCAATTTATGGAAAGGGTGGTGACCTTTATGTTCACAGCGAAAGATCGAGATAGAGGCCGCAAAAGGAGAAAAACCGCGTAGCATAGAATGAAAATAATGTAGTAGATTTTATGTACCTACTGCTTCATGTTTTTCAACATATATTTCAACCAAAAGTTTTGATATGTAACCCCAACAAAACTACCAGAAAAAGAAACAGCAGTTGCTGAATCTAGAGGCGTGAAAACATACTCTTAATTAAAAACAAAAGTTGGTTAGCACAGCAACGAAGTAACTAAGCGTAGGAAGACTTAATATTGAAAAACTGAAATTAAACAACTACACCTTTTTAATGATATTTTTTATATGATTATTATTTATTACGTACTAAGTTTGACATTATGCATTACATTATACTCGCGGTATATTATTTTCTACTTAGTTTGCCACAATTTCTTAAATATGTATAACATATCGTATGCTGGCTGCCAATATATTACCAAAAAAAGTGACCAACAAAGTGCCACTAAACTTTTCAGATATTTTATCTAAGTAGATTTTACATATGGGCCATACCCACCTAGGTAGCCAATACATAAACAACAAAAGTAACCAACAATAGACCAATACATTCTGCAGATATTTTACCTACCTAACTAGATTTTATATATTGGGCAAACCTTAGCAGCCAATATATAATCAACAAGAGCGAATAACAATAAGCCAATAAACTTTGGAGATATTTTGCCTAACTAGATATTATAATATTGGTCATACCTTGGCAGCCAATATCTAACCAACAAGAGCGACCAACAAGGGATCAATACATTCTGCAGATATTTTACCTAACTAGATTTTATATATTGGCCCAACCTTGTTAGCCAATATATTACCACTATAAAAAACGTTACATTTAGAGATATCGCCAATATAACAGAGCCAATATTGGCCAAAGTTTACTGTGCTACTTCGGATATGACTTATTTAGATCACAACTCCCATGCACTCGTTAAGAACCACCATTCGAAAACTGAATTCGGAAATCGCTCCCTAAAATCCCCCTCCCTTTTCATTCCGGAAACGCAGTTCGTGCTGCCCACAGTGACGGAAATATTAACTCGAAATTTTATAGGATCCGACAAATATTTATACATACTAAATAGGTAAATAGGGCTGCACGCAAATAGGGGCAGAATTCGTTATACTTTATAAATTGAAATAATAACCTCTGCAAGTTATCTTCATTTTCTGCAACTAACGCCGCGTCGCGTCGTCCGCATAACTGATTATTTTTATTTCATTATTTCCCAATGTGTACCCTTTCCTATTATCCATGTCCTTTATGACTTCATTTATTATAAGATTAAACAGCAATAGGCTTAATTAATCGCCTTGCCTTATACCTTTTAATACAGCAAATTTCTCAATTAGCTTTCCTTCTACTCCGACTTTTGCGTAATTGTCCGTATTCTTTATTAATGAGACCAGTCCATTTGGAATGTTGTTATTTTCAAGTATTTGCAAAATAATTTAACTGAAGATTGTCGAAAGCTTTCTGAATATCAACGAAACAGAAGTATGCAGCTTTGTTAAATTCTATTGATTTTTCCGAAATTTGTCTTACAATGAAGATAGCGTCAACGCAGGATCGCCCAAGTCTGAAACTTTGCTGTTCGTCTCATAATATTATTTGGTCGGATATTTTTTGCGTTATGAGCTTAGTTGTTAGTTTGAGGGCTGTGATCAGTAGATTATTTCCGTGATAATTTTCAGCTTCTTGTTTTTTCCTTTTCTTGAATATTGGTCATCATCATCATCATAACAATATAAGTTTTCCATTCCTCAGGTATACATGAAGTAGTAAAGATTTGTTGTATTAACTGCGTCAGTTGTTCTCTCAATTTGTTTCCCCCATACTTCAACATTTCGTTTGTTATACCGTCCTCCCCAGGCGATTTTCTATACTTTAACGTTCTTATCGTGTTGATAATTTCATCTTCGCTCACTTCAACAAGGATTCTTACTGGTTGTTGTTCTTCCTCTATTTCTTCCTCATCTGTAGTATATTATAATTTTTGGAAGTGTTTGACCAAGGTTTTCTTATCTATTTTTGTGGTCTGTACATTTTCTTTTACTTCTTTTCGTTGGTTGCGGATCATTTTCCAGGTTAATTTCTGCTGCCCGTAGAACTCTTTCTGCAATCTGCTGGTATATGTTTCCCAGTAGTTTCTTTTTATTTGCCTAATACGTGACTTAGTTTCATTTCTTACAAGTTGGTATTTTCGGTAGTCTTAGGTAGTTTTCGTATTTTTGTATGTGAGCCTTCCTTTTAATTTCTGATATCTGCTTCACTTCATCGCAGAACCAGGGAGTCTTATATTTAGATTGTTGGTTAATATTCATTTTCCTCGTATCTAATGCTTCTCTTGCTGCAGCGGTGATACTCGTTGTTATCTTTTCCCAGCTTGAGTTTACATCATCATTATTGCATAGCATATACTGTTATTGTTAATATACTGTTGCAGTCTTTTTTTACATAAGTATTGTATGCTGTCATCCTCTAGCAGCTCTTTGTTTAATCTGTCTTCATACGGGGGTTCTTTTTTCTTATATTTGGTATCCTCATGCGAAGTTTGCACAGGAGCAAGCTGTCGTCGCTAGCGATGCCTACCGAGTTCAAAGTTCGCACTTCCAAAATTTGCGTTGGATGGATCTTGTTGTTTGATATAATATAGTCAATCATAGATTGTTGACCTCTTGTGTTCTGGAAAGTATATTAATATTGAAACTTGTGATCGAAATAGGTACTGTTAATTCTGAGGTTATTTTCTATGCATAGTTGTACGAGCATGTAGCCGTTGTCATTACAGATGTTTTCGTTGAATCTTGGCTTTACTCCTGTGATGATGTGATCACCAATCTTTACATTGAAGTCCCCTAATATTAGCACTGGACATTGTTGTAGAATTAAGTAGATGTTATCTGTCAGTGTTTCGTAAAAACGTTCTCTAACTTCTCTCGGTTTACTCGCGTCTGGGGCATATATGCAAAGTATATATAATTTAGTGTTTTGCATTTTGAGCGTGACACACAACATTCTTTCTAATATAAACTTAAACTCATCGACAGAATTTTCATCATTTTTGTGAATTAAAAAACCTACTCCTTCTTTCGCTCTTTGTTCTTTCTTTACTCCAATATAAATTAGAACATAACTTTGGTATGGCACTATACCGTTGCCCTTCTTTTTAGTTTCAGAGATTGCGCAAAAGTCTATCTTCATGCTTTCCAATTCCATAATCATTTCCTGGTCTTTTCGATTCCATGCTCTTACGTTCCAAATTCCTAGTCTGATGTTATCATTTCTCCATGTTCGTTTTTTCCGTTGTCTTGCACAGGTTGTCAACTTCATATCCGTTAATCCGAGCAATTTGAGTTTTACATCCCTAAGTAGGGTGCTGGCCTGGCTCAGAGATGTTTTCTCCTCCTTTCTTAATCCAGATTGGGACCGGCTAGTTCAGCAGAAGAGATATATTAAAACTATGTGGAAAATATAAACTATTTTCAAAAGTCTAAATCAGAACAGAATGCTTGTCGTGTTTTATTGGTTGCGCGGTTTTAGCTAATACTAATTTTGCGAATACGAAGCTTTACTGTTGCCAGAAATCTAAATTTTTTGGGTTAGTAAATTAATCTATTATAATTATTTAATGTTCTTTACTATTTTTCATTTATTCCAAACTCACTAAACAAATTGATATAAAAATTAATGAATTCAACAGCCATCATTTATTATCCAAAACAATATAATATCCAAAAATTGCAAATTTGTGGGTTTTTGAGGTCATTCCAGTAAAGGTCTCTTTAATTATGGAATCTAAATAACACAGCGGTTGCAGGTTATTTGCTCGTTACCATTTGCTCCTCGTCGTTTGCACGCCACCGATTGCTCGTTTGCCGATTGCTTGCCAAGACAGTTGCTCGCCATCCATTTGGTCGACACACAACTTGTTATCAGTACTATAAGTGCAACCATGCAGACGAACAGACTTTACTTCATAACACACGCTCGTTTATAAATCAATTTAGTACAGCTTTTACTTTATAAATAAAACTTTTACTTTTATTTTAAAATACCCTAAATATAGAAAGAGTTTTGGGTTTTGAGTAATTCGAATAATTTGAGAATTACCAACAGCAGATACTAAATGTCTAGAGATAATTCTATATTTTAACCATAACGTGCTTGTCCTGCATCTGTTCCCCGAGAAATAGACTTGGCGAGTAAATAGTTGCCGAGCATAGAGACCCGCGAGCAAACGACAAGGGAGCAAACACTGGCGAGCAAATTGACGTGAGCAAGTACGCGAACACCAGCACAACCTATGATGGCATTTGAAACTGATCCTATACCCCTATATGCTTTTTTCCAAAATTATCCTTATATAAACTATATCTACGAAATGGATAATTTTCATGTATTTTGAAAATTACAACTTTAGATAAGTCCACCTTTTATTAATAAATTAAGAAGTTTTGTATGCAGAAAGAAATCAGTCAATCAGGTATAGCAACTCTGTTTTGACTATCAATATTTCTTAGGGAAATTGAAAGATTTTGAGAAATTTTAGCATATACTTAATGCCAACAGATAAATTTTTATTTAAAAAATGAATTGCTTGCCGAATACTTGTGCTACGAGTAATCGGCTTAACGAGCAAAGAAATGTCGAGCATGAAAACCTGCGAGCAAATGATAAGAAAGGAAAGGGTGACGAGCACATAAAAGCGAAGAACTGGTAAAGTAGGACCAAACTTTTAGTAGCGAATGTTCAAATCCATCAATCATCAATCATCAATCATCAATAGCCTTTCCGTCCCACTGCTGGGCATCGGCCTCTTCTCTGCCACGTGTTTCTCCTCCACGCTAACGTAGAAACACGGGGGACCTACAGTTTAACGTCGAATCCGAACGACCTAAATTCCAGAGAAGGTTTTTAGCATTAAGATCCCACGGTTGCAAGCCGAATTGGGAAATTGTGTGTGGTGGGTTGCAGACAAGATTTTTATAAATCTGCATAGTTTTGCTTAGGTTTCGAACCCAAGCCAGAATCGATGTTTCATTCAGAAAGCGAGCACTCTACCAACTGAGCTACCACCACACTGTTCAAATCCATACTCAAATGCAATTACCATCCAGCGAGTTGCATGTAATCTCTGGACAATAGCGTTGGTGCTTGTTGGTCTGTGGCCAAGGCCGCATTAAACTTTCTGGGCAATGGCAGTAAAATCCGGCGATGAAACTTTTCATTGAAACTGGTTATAATTATAATACATATTATAAAATGTTATAATAAAGGTATCTAGATAAGATTAAATTAAAACTACCGGATGACCGACCATTTATTCCCTGAATATTGTTAAATATCTTAACTTTATAATGAGTGCTGTTGTCCACTAACGTTGTAGGAAATCATATTAAATTAGTTTTGGAATATGAATAATTTGTTTTCGAAAGTATAGTAATTTGGCTACTGTTCTGGGTAAATGCAGTCGTAATTGTGACCAGTCGCAATTACATCGTGGCTTCCTGGAGACCTTTCGAAAGCGACGATAACAATCAAATTATGGAAATTGCAAGCAGTGATACCGCCGAAGACATAGATGTTGTAAATAGTAGTAACGAAAGCCAAACCAAGATACGAACGCCGAAAGGTTCCAAGATTGGTTCTGCACATTCTTACTTCCCAACATTCCGGCAAACAGTGCGATTGTGATACATAACGCATCTTACCATTCCAGGCAAATTTAAAAGACACTTAAGCGAAGCACATATCATATAATTTTTAAATGAAAATAATGTTTCTATTTCAGGCAATGTGAAAACTAAACCAGATTTGTTAAAATTAATAGAAAAACAGATTTAATAAAAATCATATTTCGTTAATGAAACTGGCCTTGAACGGTCATAATGTTTTGGGATTATCCCCCTACTTTTGCGAATTTAGTCCGATCGAAATTATGTGGAGTACTTTGAAAACAAACGTCAGAAAAAGAAATACTTCTCCTAGGTTAAGCGACAATGTTCTGGGTCTTATCAGAGATGCTGCTTGTGAATTTGATAAACATCGGAAAAATTAAAATAAAAAAAAATATAATGTAGATTTCCGTTTAATATTAGAAAAGTGTGTTAAATGTGTGCATTATGTAATTTAAAAATATAGTATTATTTTAAGCATTTCTGGTTAACATATTTATTTCCATTCACAGATTTTCCTACGTTCTTCGAATTAGTGTTTTTATTATTAATTATTAAACTTAACTTTTTTAACTTATGACAAGTAAATTCTATTTTGCGCTAAACTACCAAGTTAGATTTTTCGAGATCCCCTAGCACCACCATCCGTAGGTCTTCTTATGGCATCTATTATTAAAGGCTACATCCGTACGTTGATACATACTGTGTATTTTACCTGAATATATTTTTTTAATATTACTTTCGTGAATATTTTTTTGTGTGTTCGTTTACCGTTTACCAAACTGCGCATTTTCTGTGCCGTTTACCCGAAGAAATTCTTGCTGATTTATGTGTAGAAGTTGATCGTGCCAATTGTCTTAATTTGCCCTCGGCATCATTGTCGGGAAATCATATTGTAAACTTTAATTGTTGAGCATTGAGCTAGAACGTAAGCAAACGCTTGACAGTTGCGTTGATTTACCGGATGTGTATTTACGTGCGTTTCTAAATTAACGTTCGCGCCGTCAGAATTCTTCTGTAGTAGGACGCCCCCTACGATTACGCGTTTCTGGAAGATCATTTTGCTCCGAAAACCGATGAGCACTGCTCATAAAGCACCCAAACTTAACCCGGTAATTACGAGTGCAAAGTAAAATTACTCCTTAAGTAATGAAGCATTAGCGTTATCTAGCGTAGACCAATTACAGCGCGCGCTACGGTTAGTCAAACACGTGCGTCTGTTGACGTTCTAGCTCAATGCTCAACAAATAGAGTTTAGATTGTAGCATATTTCATACAATCAATACGGAAGCTTGTAATTCATGATATGTCCTGCACAACAGGAAAAATGATTTTTTACAAAGAAACCAAAAATGTTTTTGTTTCTCATTTTTCTTATAAATGTAGTGTATATGGAAAAAAATGTGTTAAAAGCCTGTGATAAATGTAACAATATATTACGCCGAAACGTATATATCTACTGTTGCTAAGTTTACAGGAAGCAAAAGAAGAAATTTTATTCAAAGGGGGATATATAGAACATGATGCGTCGGTACCGCTTTATCTTATAATTCCGGGCATATTTTCCACTAACTCTTTCCACCAAATGTTACAAAAAAATATTAAGCAAATTTTGCGCACGACGATAAGTAGTGAAATCTGACAATGAATTTATAAAAGTGGAGAGAAATGAAGTTTTTTCGCAAAACATGTTGCAAAATTAATAAGATTTTGAGAAAACTGCGCGTTGCCAGAACTGGCAGATCCTCGAATTCCGAAACGACTAAAATCCAGGGATCCCTTTAATTTTTTTAAATATTGTGTTGGGTTTTAGTAATTATTTGCCAGTAATTTACACTTCTTACATTACTAGGGGTTGGGGTATGTTCAGGTGTTTGGCACGCATATACTTATTTTTTATATATATTTGAATAAATATTTTTTTATTTAGGACACATTTATTTGCTACGTAGTATATCTCATACATTTTTCTGCAATCATCATCATCATCATCAACAGCCTTTCCGTCCCACTGCTGGGCATCGGCCTCTTCTCTGCCACGTGTTTCTCCTCAGCGCTAAGGTAGAAACACGGGGGCCCTACAGTTTAACGTCGAATCCGAACGACAGAAATTCCAGAGAAGGT
>JABXWE010017990.1:0-12313 GCA_014611495.1 Limonius californicus | reverse complement strand
GGACTTAGAAAATTTTACCCCGGTAGCAACAGCGATCGGTACTAGTTAGACCGCGCGACGTATATAGTAGAGAATGAAGTATGCCTGGTTGCATATTAAAAGGAAATTAAGGGTAAGTCTGTTCGTTACGAGGCAAGGTTTTAGGATAGCACTTGAACAACCGTTTTGAGGAAAATAACTCTACTGTTGAATAAAGATGATATGAACAGTTTCCAGTATGGGAAAGTCCAGGGAGGCAGTCGCGTCCACTTATTCATATAGGTTCCATTTAAAAAAAAAGTAAGTTTACATTGCATCTAGGAGACAGAACATTTCTGATATTAAAAAATGAATGAAAATAAATACAAATTAATAAAAATTAACTCTTATTCCACAAGTTATTTTCCCTTTTCTGTAGGAAAACTGTCAAAATAATCATGTGACTGTCGATAAAGTAGAATTCTAACAAGATTTTATAATATTAGGTTAATGCATAAGTTTGTAGCGCTTTTATTTATTTATTTTACATGAACACAGGACAAAGCAACCAAACTGCAGCAATAAAAAAACGCGAGCGAGATAAGAGAAAGTACGTGGAGTGTCGGCAGGCGGAGTCAACATATTCTTCTCTGCCATCTATGATTGTTATAAACAGTAAAAATTGCTCGTTTGCACATCGATGCGACGCCGACTTTGTACAAAATTCCGTAGGTTTTAGAACATGAATCTACCGAATTTTGTACAAAATTCTGAACAAAATGTTGTAGAAAATCTGTGCCCTGTCATGTAGGCCTTACATACAAAAGTAGTTTCAAAAAAGAAATTGTACAAGTAGTGGTAGGTACTTACATTACCAAGTACATGAAAGGTATTCAGATACAGACCAAGTATTCAAATACTTTTACCTAGTTACCTATATTTCAACACTGATTATCAAGTATGTATTTCTTTCATGATGAATAGAATTTATATTTTTTATTTTTTTAATTATAGACGTCTTGAAATTGTACACCTTTGCAGGGCTTAAAAGTATGTACAAACTGGTATACACAAATTAGAGTTGTATAAAATAAGAAAGCAGTTATGTATCGCGCTTAAAAGTATGTACAAACTAGTATACACAAATTAGACTTATATAAAATAAGAAAGCAGTTATGTATCTTTAAATAAATAATCTATTTCAGTTTCCAGTTTATATTAGGTTTTGGAAAAAGCACATGACTATCCTTTCGAATTTGGAACACCACATAGTATCAATATTACAATTTACTTTTGGCTTAGACTGCATCGTCATTTGGGAACTACACCCAGTATTAACAGGTAAGGTCCGACCTGTAGCTTGTCTGCCTTTACAAGCATTTGCTCTACAAGTTTGAGCAATATTTGTTCGTAGGCAGACAAGCTACAGGTCGGTTCTTACCTGATAATGCTGGGTGTAGTTCCCAAATGAAGACAAGGTCTAAGCCGAAAGTAAATTGTAATATTGACAGTTTGAGAAACCGCGAAAGCCTCAAAGAATATACAACACATAGTATTTACGTAATAGTTGTTCCTAGTGTATGTTGAGGATCTCCACAAATACAATCTATTGATTTATCACCACATGAGCCACAATTACAAAATATTTTGAGGGAACGAAGGTGTAATTGAACTAGTCGTGTCCAGATTAGAACACTGCTAGGTATTAGGTCACCCAGGCCTAAAAAAGTATACTTATCACATCCACGAGCAGGATCACTGTTCCTAAAATAACTTATATTTAGAAGGATGGAAATAGAGTATTATGAAGATTTCAAAACTTCGGCTTACACTTACAAATTTACAGTATCAAACAGCACAAGCGGTTCGTAACCCAGAACCTCAAAAGTTGTCATTGCACAAGACTTCAGGTATTTATTTTTTTGTGGCAAGGCATTCCTGACACATATCCTCATATCAATAACTAAACCTAATGGGATCTGCAATTTTTCCCAATTATTTAGGTACATTGATAAACTATTATGGCCTGTATCATCCACAAACGTCAAAGTATGTGTACGTGAACCTTAGAGAGGATAATTAATAATCAGTCGTAATTAAATAATAGTTTTACCATATTCTAGAATTAATTATTCTAGGATTACCCCACGTACCTGGTGTTCCAAAACCTACGCATTTTCCATTTGTTTGGGTCCTGGATGATAATTTGGGGGTAAATTTTTTCACTTTCAAAATTCCTTGAAATGAGATACAAGAATCTGATTCTCTTATTTTGGTCAGTGCCTGTGTAACATTTAATACGGGACTCACTGCTTCATTATCATAGTCCGTCGCATCATCATGTACGAAAATTGCAGTTTTTTCAGCAAATTTATATGATGATGGATGGGATTTTATCCTTGATAGTTCACATACTTTTAAATCTATTCTAAAAATAAAACTTTCAGTTTAATTGAGAAAACACTTACAGGGGCTGCTACTACTACTACAATATTTATAAAAATTACATATGTATTTCAACAACTAAGTTGCCATCCTCAGTAGGAATGGCATTTAACTTAGACCAAAGAGCATATAACATTGGAGAAGGTTAGTGTAATTGTGACCAGTGTATAATTAATACACTTTGTGAAAGAATAGCATTGTTACTATCAGGAAGAGATTACGGAAATGGCAAAAGCTTGGAGTATTTAATGCCCTGAGAAATTTTGATTTTGTTAGCAACTTTTTCAAAGTATTTTAACTGTAAAAAGTTGTACATATTAAAAAATGCACTAACAACAATATTGTTAAAATATTTAAATAAGGATGATCAATGGTATGATCTGTATTCAATATTTCTGTATTCTTTTACATTCTTCGGAGAATCTCAACGTTTGTAATGTATTCTGTCCAGGAGACTCTCAAGATCCTTCGATACAGCCACGTCTCAAAGGCTTTTAATTTTCTACTTGTGGCCTCTGTCAGAGTCCTTGCTTCTATTCCATATAATAGTACCGAAAACACACAACAACATAATAATCGTATCTTTGTGGCCATGGTCAAATGATGACGTCTGAATATTAAGTGCTTACTATTAAATGTTGCTTTGGCTTTCTCAATACGAATCCTTATTTCTTGGGTGTCGTCCCACTGATTATTAAGAGTCGTTGCAAGATCGGAATATTTATTGACCATCTCAACAGGTTTTTCATTAATTAATAGTCGTTGTTGGATTTGGTTGTTGCTTTTACTAATAACCATTAATTTTGGTTTATTGATATTGAAGTTCAGGCTGCATCGCTGGCTGCTCTCCGTTACTCTGTTGTTGTCTTTCATCATTCAGTAGAATCCCATCGTCCATTTCGTACAGTACCTCTCAAAGATGTATTTGGAGTATGTTAAAAATCAGTGGTCACATAACACAACCCTGTCTTACCCCTCTCATAATCTCAAAATCACCTGAGCTTCCTCTCTCCAATCTTACAAATGCCGATTGGTTCCAATATAAGTTCATGATTATTCTAAAATCTTTTTCATCAAATCAGATGCTTTTCAGGATTTCAATCATTTTCTGGTGCGGTACTTTATTGAAAGCCTTATTGTGGTCAATAAAGCAAGTGTAAACATCACAATGTCCCTGCATCTTTGGAGGAGTACTTGAACGCTAAACAAGGTTTCCCGTGTACCAACAGCATTTCTAAATCCAAATTGTGTAGGCGACATTTGATCTTCACAGCGTTTGTAGATTCTTTTATGTATAATTTAAAAAAATACCTTCAGGAGGTGCCTCATGAGGCTTATTGTGTGATAGTCACTATAAGTTTTGGCTCCGGGATTCTTGGGTAGAAATATAAATTCTGATATAAGCCAATCTTCGGGGATATTCGTAGAGCTGTAGACTTCATGAAATAACAAGGTTAACCGGTTTATTCCTTATTCGTCAAATAACTTGAGAAATTCTACTTCAGTGTCATTCGGCCCTGCTGTTTTGCCTTCTTTCATATCCTTTATTGTGATTTCCACTATTTCCTTCATTATGTTTTGTCCACTTTCATTATTTATCTGGGGAGGTTGTAGTCAATTGCCTTCAAACAATTTCTTTATGTGTGCTTCCCATGTCTCTTTGATTTCCTTCTTATTAATAATAACTACTCCATTGCTGTCAACTAATTTATTTATTTTACTTCTATTTTGTTTTCCAGTCATTTGTTTTGAGTTTTCGATGTACGTTGAAAGTATCATGATTCTGCTGCAGGGCTTCTATCTCCAGACATTTTCCTTTGGCTTAGTTCTCTTTAGTTTCTTTTATCTTTGTCTTAATGATTGTTTCAATACTTTTGTACTCTGTAGGATTATTCTTCTTCTTTCCTTCAACTGGAGAATTTCCTTCGTCATCCACGATTTATGTTTACTATCATTTGGTTTTAAAATATCGTTTTTGATGGTTATTACCGCTGTCTTTCATTCTTTGATCTTTTCATTAACATTCTGGATGTTCAGGTTGTTCTCAATTATGTTTTCCAAACGCACTGCTGCTTGTACTCTTATAAGGGGTTCCCTTTATTTTGTTAAATAATATTTCCTCTTAGTTCCTTTCTTGCGTAATTTTTTCAACTTTACTCTAAAGACTGCTACTAAGGGATTATGATCTGACTGTATATCAGCCCTTGGATAGGTTTTTACTGAAATGCAGCTATTTCTATATCTTCTATTTATTTGGATATAATCAATTTGATTTCTGATTATATATTCTGTCGTATCCATAGGAGACCTCCACATATACAGTCGTCTCGAGGTAACGAAAAGTTTGTGTTGGTTACCACAAAATCTTGTTCACGTGCAAAAAATGCTTAACGTATCTCCTCTTTCATTCCTTAGACCCAGTTCATATGGGCCTATTACTCTTCCTTCGGGACCTTTTCCGATTTTGGCATTAAAATTGCCAATTATCATGGTCAGTTCTCTTCTTGGTAGTTTTTTCACTATATCTACAATCTGGGAGTAGAACTTGACTGCTTCTTTGTCACTGTAATCTGTTGTTGGAGTATACACTTGAATGATGTTAATTTGTGTAGGGCTGGCGTTAATTTGCAGGAACATGATTCTTGCGGAGACTGGTATCAAATTTGTTACATATTTCACTAACGATTTACATACTATCATACCCACTCTACGCTGATGTTCCCCTTTGGAATGAGCTGAATACTATACCCTATGTTAAGAGTAATTTGCCCCCGGCCAACACATTTCACTAATCACAATTATCATTTTCTTATGTGCAAACGCCATAAACCTCTTAGATTTCTTGAACTTATGAACACCCACTCAATATAACAGCAAATGCAATGGCCTGTGGAAAAAATCCGCAAGTTAATAGTAATTATACGTACAAAAATAAGCCCCAAATTGTTATAATATTCGAAATTTTAAAAATAATATTGAATTATTTTTCAATCTATTTATTAATAGTGAAAGTAGAGCTAACCGAGTAATTAATGACAGTAATTATATGGTAGTACTTGTGTATTATTTCAAGCAATTGTAATTAATCTTAACTACATTTCTGTCAGGAGGAAAGTAATTGTGATTGTATTTAATCATTTACTGTACATATTGAGACTATTTATAACTGCATTTAATTACTTTTTCGTCAGTATTTGTTGTTAATGATTTTTCACAACCAAGTAATTACAATCTGTTTTTGTATTGACCAATGCAGTGGAAGAAAAACAATATAAATTATAGGCAACTGTTTTATTTTTGGATAGATGTCCATAGAAACTTTTTCTTTTGCAGTTACATATTAATTATTTAAAGTATGAAAACATATTTTGTTCGCATATATTTATTTAGTGGTTAGTATCAATGCAATAAATAAATAAAAAACAATTGTTTTGTATTGTATTCCTGCAAATTCTCTTCATTACAAGTCTCAATGAGACTATTAAGTAGGAGTAATTTTTGGTTAAAATTAATTTATAATGAATTGCTTGTTTGCCCATTATGACTGCATCTGTAACTAATTTCCAAATTTGGTAAAGGTAATTGATGTTCTACTTAATGATTTTCTCGTTGTAAATTGGTACCGTTCGAGTTAAGCCGAGGATAGATTTTGGATATTACCATAAATCAGACTGTTTGTGTAGTACACTCTAATCATGTTGGAGGAGCTCACAAATTGACTGGATTTAATTTTTTAAAGTAGATTAAAATGTTTACCTCCCTTCTGATGAGTTGAAACTGCGATACCTGTTATAATTTTGTAAGAATTTTCATACGCAACCATTGCACAATAATTCTGCAAAAGCCTATCTAGTTACTTAAACCGAAACTTGCATTGTCGACTTGGTAAACGTTTCTTCAAAGGTTTACCTCAACCAAAATTACTTTACCAAGTTTAAGTTAAATAGTGTACCTGTTGTCCTACTGAAGATAGCAATTTAGTTGGGGAAATAAATTAGATTGGTTTTATTAATATTTTGGTAGTAAGGGGCTCCTATAAGTGTTTGTACAATTAAACCACCACCTCAATTCAACCTAAAAATTTAAGTGTGTTTCTGACTTCCATTGTTCTTACAATTTTTCCTGGTGGTAGACATGATATAACCCTCCTTCTTGCAGAAAGGGCAATATTTGGACCTGGTAAGCATTTAGGCAAAGATATGCAAAGTATTTTTGGCAATTTTTTGTTATTAATACTTCTAGCCAGCATTCTATATTTGAGCCATTTACGACACTGACCTGAAATTACATTAGATTTCATTCCTGAAAGATAAAACAGTAAAATACTGCATGTTATTGACTTTTAAGAATCACTTTATAATGAAATACACCTACCGACGCTTTCCTGCATAAGTTAAACTTGAAATCGTATATATAAGGAAAATCAGCTGGCAATTCGTTAACATAAACTTCTTGGCTGTGCAAGTGGAGTGGTTGTAAATCTAATACAATCACATCTTCGACATCAAATAAAATGTACTCTGAATTAGGCACTTCAGCTTCTCTGTACCTTTCTGTAAATATTCGATACTCTTTCACCAAGACAATTTTATTCAAAATGATACTTTTATTTAAAGTTTTATTCCTATCTGTAATTAAACAGGGCATTGTATGTTTTGAGTCATACATACAGATTACTCCGTATCTCTTATTAATTTGGAAATATCCTATGAGTATATCTGTATCAAGAGTTTTGGAATGTGTGCCAAAACTCCAAGGTGGTCCTTCGCATTCTTCAGTGGACTCAGAATCTATGTAACGACAATGAGACATTGTTTTTAATGTAAAAGTGGGAATATTTCTATTTAAACATTTGTGCTCCTGGTTGCATTGGTTTGCTTTACAACGGTTAATTTGAGCAACACGACGAATTACTTCGATGATAATAAGTTCAGTGGATCGCTGCACTAATGTTTGTATGAATTCTTCAATAATTCCAATATTGAAATCTATTTCCAGCAAATCAGATACCCCCAAATTATATTCCTGTATTATGTTTAATATATCATCCTCTCTTATGTATGTTTTATACGAATCACATACAATTCTACTTTTTTCACAGAGGAATAGCTTCTCCAACTGATACATTCTGCTGGCTTTATAATGGGCATTGTAAAGTTGAACTTTTTCCGAGATTTCAGGGAGCATTTGTTTTGGGTTATGCGCTGCCATGTGCCCCATATGGACTGTTATTTTACTGTCCACTTCAAAAGTCCATAAAGATGTATTAACTGATGAAACAATACCCTGAAGACATACCAATTAATAAAAGAATCTTTAAACAATGCTGTTCTTACCTCGTAATTCATTACTATTTCCGATTTTTAAAAGTTTTAGTTAAGATTTTTATCATTTTCTATTTAAAACTATTAAATGTTCAAAATGAATCTTACATTTTTATGGAATTGTTGATTATTTACAGAACAATTCAGAATCCAAGTAACCTTATTTTATTTGGCGCCAATTATGCTGTCAAAATGTACATCGAAAATAGTTACGTCGAATACGAAATTTTACATCGAGCAATTTTTCCTTACATACAGCAACGTTCAGATTTCTTCCATCTTATAATTATTTCGCTCTGTATACTTTTACGCAAATAATTCTGCTGAACCAATACAAAACAAGAAATTCAATGCACAACTGCTTTATTGAATCAGTAAATTTTACAATAAAACTATTATGTACTAAATAACAAACTAACAGGTTACATCTAACTGAAAAACAGAGCGCTAAATTATTGCATTATTCGAAAAATTGTGATTGTCATACCTGGTTTCAACACACGATTGCTTTTTGAACAATATTAAAGAGAAGCGTTTTGATTTATTTCTGCCTTTGAATCGTTGGATCTGCGTTTTATACCTTGACAAACTACAAAAAAGAAGGTTGATTGTAATGGGATGTGGATGGTATAATTGACGATTAAATAGGACGGTGGTCCGATATGTCGTAATATCAACACAAAGAGCTCATAAACAAATCTTGGAAGGATATCTAGGACGGTCTAATTATTTTTCTGCTAAAAGCTGACGAAAAATCGAATGGAACGAACTACAATTTTTTAAGCACATGTCCATCTAACTCTACACACAAAAATATTATTGCTTACTCTTATTACTATTATCGTAAATTTTAGAATTGAAACACTTTTCCTCGAATATGCGGAAATTTGATTATTTTGCTTCGCGGCAATACCAAAATATCATCGTTGCTGTATTTAATACATATTATTATAGGCATTCCTTAGATGTAGAAGAAAATAGACATTTTTTTGTGATTATTTGGTCCAAGATTTGGCTCCATTAAACTAAACTACCCTAAATATAAAACATTTAAAGCGTTTGAAATTCGTCGCAAAAGTAAAAAAATTCTTAAATTAAGACTTCACGCTACCGCGAGACTTTCACGAATGTCTCACCGTCATTCTCTTCACAATCTTCTTCTAAAATGTCTTCTAACTGCCTGTTCTCAACTATTCTCGCTATGTTTCTAAAAAAACAAAAAACTTATCTACCACCCGCTGTTAAGATACCTACTGTTAATCTATAAGCGATAAGCTATCCCCACTGACAATGAAAAGCTACTGTACTAGTAAGTTAAATTAGACTAACTGTATAGATATCGAACTAGTATTAGAAAGCAACATTAAGACAGATTCTTACCACGCTTCATGCAAACCAAGACTCAACTTCATCAGAATACTGCCGACTGCATGCAAGGACGAATAACATCAAACATAGCCAGGAACTGCCAAAGGAAAACTTACCGCCTACTTGACGACGGTATTACCGACTGTCTTACTACATCCAACAGTTTCAAAATTTCCGGCGACGATCTACCTTGCGTCGCATTAATCCCTCTCAACTCTCTCAACTCCACTCCACGAAATAAATCGCAACAAAGCAGTTCTTCAAGGCTAGGTGGCTGTTTCGCGTCTTGGAAAATAAGTCTTAGGACTTCGGCGACTCGAGGCACTCGTTCTAATTCTAATTGTAAATGGGCCGGACTGGGCGGCGTCGGCAATTCGTATCCAGTGGTCATCTCGAAAAGGAGGTGCCCAAAGCCCAGGGTGTCCGGGGCGCTTGGAGGCCGTGGGGACATCCCCAAAAGAGGGTTCTCTAAGCCGGCTAAACGCGCTACGCCGTTCTGCAAGATGACATTGCCTGCATGAAGGTGATAGAACGGGGGAAAGCTGCGATCGCGAAGAAACAGCAACGCTTCTAGGATTTGTCGACCTAAACGTTGTACCTGAGAATGATTTTCCATTACGTTGGTATTCCCTGTTGATTTTCAACGGGTTTAAACAAACCTGCCATAAAGGAAGCCCCTCTCCTCGACCGACATACTTTCTGTCGAACTCTTCCTGCCATGGGCACGAATATATAAGATCACGAAGACTACCAGCTTGATTAAGCGGGCTTATTAAAGCTGCTTGGGTGTCCCAAAATTCGATGTCTAATACTGGATGAATGTATGGATGCTGTAGACCTCTAAAAAGGGCGAGGACAGTCTCTCTGGTAACTTTAGACGGTTTAATGGGGCACTTTCCGGAAAGGGTTACTAAGCTTAGTAGCCTTTCAGCCCCTAATGTTATATCTTGAACAATGAACCTGTAACGAGAAGATGATTTCTTTAATTATGTTGGCTAAAAATAGTAGTACAGGTTTTAGGTGGTGCTCGCGCCCATGCAATACGCTTGACTTTGAGCAACATCAGTAGTTAATGTAAAGTTATAAAGCCGTACAGCCAAATAAGAATCGACTATTTATTTTTTGTTATGTACAATACTGCAATTAATTAATATTCTTAGGTTAGTTGTTGTAGTTAATTCTTTTTTGTATGTATCGTGGTTGTTTTGCGATTCGCATGTTTCCATTTAGGTTGATTATTTTATACAGTACAAAAACTTAAATTGGTTTTTATATCTCTGCTGCAGTAACAGCCTTGAACAATTAAATTACTAATAAGTAAACGGTATAAGAAAAATCCATTTACTTCTTTTTCATAAATATTGCACCAGTAAGCATTACCCAACAATACCATAAATCGGCCTGTAACAATGGAATGTAAATATACTGGTAGAGTTATAGGGCTTCATAATTTTACGATCCACCCGAAGCTTGATGTTTGTATGAGGCCAAATTTTTCAATAATATTAAAATGAAGCAAATTAAGTTAAAATAAATTTATCGCCAGCAAAAAATGAAAAAAATAAATAAGGCATTTGGGAGATTGTTTCTCTTACTAACCTAAATCTAATTTTGTTACAGGAATAAAATTAAGTTACTTATTTTATTACTGATGAAGACTAATGTATAGTCGAAATATATATTTAATTTTGAAGATTTATGAATTGCATTTTCATTTTATAAACAAAAATTTTGAAGTTTTTGGCTGCATAAAATTCCCTATTCAAGAAATAATTATAAATAAGGCATAATTTACAAAATTATCGGTCTAAAAACCATAGAGGACGTTTTATGTACATTAGTTGAGAACGTTTTATAGATGTTACGAATGAACGTCTTATGGACATTCCTTAAACGTCCTGAGAATCTCATATTGATATTCAATGAACATCTGGGGTGTCCACGAATGTCGTCCATAAATATATGGGTTGAAAATGCAAACACAATTGTGACATTTAGGGCGAGTAAAGTAATTTTTTTATTAAGCCCATCTACTTAGCTGGTGTTAATCCAGATAAGCTATAGGTTCAATGGTAGGTTAGGGATACGACTTCAGCAAGGCATTGTAAGACCAACCGGACCGGCTTGAATGCTGCCAACATGCAACGAAAACGGTACCCAATCGTATGACTAAAAATAATTTTTTCCACACTATGCTCCAAGATTGTGAATGTTAGAAGCAATTTATAAATGGTCTTAAAAGAAACATAACAGTAAATTGTGCTTATTAAGAAACTCCCAACTAAAAAATTTTTTTTCATCTATCTAGAGCAGGGATGAGCAACCTTTTTTTACAATGGGCCAACTACAAATTTAAAAATGTTCTGCGGGCCGCATATAAGAAACGTATTAAAATATGAACACTAGATGATACACTCAAATTATCTCGTTATTAATAAAATGAACAAAATAACAACTCTATACAAAAAAAAACACAAATAAAACATAATAGAAATAGTATAAAAAAAACAAAAAGTAATTATTATGGAAGAAATCTTAACCAAATTTTAATGAGAAGTTTGGCATTGCTTCTTTGCAATCAATTGGTCTACACAGGGTATATCAGAAATAGGCACAAATATTAAATCCGATGGTAGATTACAATATATATAAACTAAAAAAACATTTCTTTGGCAATGGGACCCTTAAGACATGAGAAAATAATAATTGAAAATTTGACCCAAAATTGTTGAAATACAGCAGAATAATAACAAAAATTTGAGTTCAAAGACATGTTATGCAAAGGAGAGTAAGGTAGAAGTGCAAAAAACTTTCTTATCACCTGCCACAACCCAAAACTATTAGGTAGGTCAGTAATTTCTATTCAGTCTGTTGTTGAAGCTGGAAAGCAGTGTTTCTACCAAAATGGAAAATTTTACGACCATTGAACTTACTGATGTTCTTATTTACGGGGAAGCTTAAGGAAACGCTCTAAGGGCAAGCCAAATGTGAGCGCCGCATTCCAAACAGCCGTGCATTTACTACAACAGTCCAACATTTACGGGATTATGGCACGTATCAACCATAAAAACATCATCGCGGTAGTCCAAGAGCAGAAAGGGTCGTTAATGTAGAACAGCATGCCTTGGAATTAGTGGAGGAAAGTCCTAGTGTTAGCACTAGAAGACTTGCGTTACAAACTGGCGTTTCTCATTCTACTGTTTGGCGGATTTTGCGGG
>JABXWE010017989.1:0-35363 GCA_014611495.1 Limonius californicus | reverse complement strand
CAAAAACCCTAGGAAAATTAACTCTCATACACGTTCTAGCGATCCTCCAAAGAGGGCAACCAAACCCAAGGAACGACGGCATAAGGAAAAATTCCTCTAACAACTACGGTCTTAAATTGGGAGATCCATCCCTAGCTTACAAAAGCTAACTAGAACCGAAGAAGCGTGCACTACCAGGAGGATTTTTCAACTAACTTCCCAGATCCGCGTAGCATACGACCAGCAAGGAAAAGTTAAACGAATGCAAATCGAAAAGTTACGAGTTCGAAATTCAAATAAATCCAAAAATATTCAAAATTATGCAACCCAAATTGCGAAAATGAAAATCTAAAGCAAAACAATGAGGCGTACAAAATCGGAACGTTACAGTTAAACAATAAAATGAATCTTTATTTAGTGTCTTCTTGCGTTTTTTATACAACCATGTACAGTAAAGACGAAAAAGTGGAAATTTTAATGTGGTATCAGAAAGGTACCAGCTTAAGAACTGTGAGAGACTTAGTTTCACTAATATATCCAGAAAGACCTATTCCTTGTATTCGAACCATACAAACAATTGTTAGAAAATTTAAATCAGAGGGATCCGTAATAAATTCCCATAAAATAAGAACTAAAAGTAATCACGTTTTAACCGAAGAAATGAAATTAAATATTTTATACTACGTTGAAGAAATCATAATTAATAGTTATAAGAAAAAATAATAATTTAAAAAAATTTGCGATGGCGGGGAATGGGACCCGGATCAACTGCTTGGAAGGCACCTATGCTGACCATTAGACCACTTTGTCGCTGATGTATTTTTGTTGTACAAAGGAAGTGCAATGTTCACGGACCTTACAGAAACATCACCCTGTCGATGTTTGTATTTAACAAATACGTCATCATTTGCGTATATACAGGGTGACATACTTATTTAATATAAACACTGCATCAACATAACCTTCATATTCAATTAATTCACAGCTACCGTGACGTTTATTTCTGTTTTTTTAGTTGTCGGTATAGTTGGTTGCCTACACAATAGGCGTAATTGGTGCGTTCTTTTTAAAAGTATACATAGGCAATGTATAGTAAAAAGAAATATTCCCTGTATATATAGTTAAAAGAAACTTCAAGAAAACTTGCATGTAAAAGTGGTCTTCGAAAATGTGAACATCTAAAAATTTTCTCGTAGTGCAGTTGCATTGACAAGAATATGTGGCTGCCCGAATATGCGTTGCCTTATGGTTACCAACGCACCGTAGTTGTACAAAACGTGCATCGATGTATCTGTTTCCTTATTGCAGAATCTAGGTATGGGGTCTTATTAAATTTCTTGATAGTACAGGCACGTGTAGTTGCACGTTTATATTCTCTTAATACGCCAATGATTTGAACTACATTTATGGTTACAACGCCTCATTTGATGTACAAAATAATTGTTACTACATGATTCATCCCGAATTTCAGGTTGAAAATCAGCTTTTAAATAATTAAAACCACGAAACTCAATTTTTCAGGTTTTACATTCCTGCAGTCGAATTTAATTACCTTCTCGTTTCCAACTCTTTGTTTGACACACAAAATTATTGCTATTTAGTGATTTATGGTATATTACAGGATGGAAATAGTTGTTATATTATTAGAAGCATATAAAATACGATTATTTAGGTTTCATATTTAAGCCACCAAATTACATTACATATCGTTTTTCACCGTTTCTGCAGCCAGCGAATTAAATTGCAGGGTTTATAGCAATCCATCACGAAAACAGCTCGTTTTTTTTTTATAGATTTGCATATATACAATATATTTTTTTTATCGGTTGCATAGCGGAGATGGGTGGACCAATATAGTGGCATATGCAACCGGTCGTGCTTCGGAGGGTACGTAAAACCGTCGGTCCCGGTTGTCATACAAACATCTTTGACAATCGTAAACCTTGTAGTGGAACTTCTCTTCTCTGTTCGACAGGTTAGGCTAGCCTCCTGCCCGGCATACGTGCAAAGAGGGCTCACAGAACCTACTCTGTTGTAGGTAATGAACAGGCCACTGGCCTATACACAGAAGAAGAAGAAGAACGATATATTTTTAACATTTGAGTAATAACTACAAGCTTCTAATTATTAAAATAACACAAAACTTATATAAAACATATTTTAAGCTCTATGTTTCTGACAGATTTTTGTGCTAGTGTTCCTAATGATTATTGGAAATGAACACTACGTTGTTAAATAAATATGTACATGTAATTTGTACTCTATATAAGTGTCATCTATAGACAAAGGGGGTGTGGTGGTAGCTCAGTTGGTAGAGCGCTTGCTTTCTGAATAAACCGTCGATTCTGGTTTGGGTTCGAAACCTAAGCAGAACTATGCAGATTTATAAAAATCTTGTCTGCAACCCACCATACACAATTTCCCAATTCGGCTTGCAACCGTGGGATCTTAATGCTAAAAACCTTCTCTGGAATTTCTGTCGTTCGGATTCGACATTAAACTGTGGGTCCCCCTTGTTTCTACCTTAGTGCTGAGGAGAAACACGTGGCAGAGAAGAGGCCGATGCCCAGCAGTGGGACGGAAAGGCTGTTGATGATAGACAAAGTCATGGAGTTTTAGGGAAATATATAGAAACCATAAAGTGTGCTTTCTGTATTAAAAATTGCATAAGAAGGATAAGTGCGGTAGACTTGAGATTTAATGGAATTCCTGAGCCCTGATGATGTTGAACTGCAGAACAAAACTTATTGGTTCTTTCTAAGTTCCTCGCAGAAAGACTTTGAACTGAGTAGGTATCTTCGTATTCGTAAAATTGTTTCACAAGGTAATTAACCTAAATATTATTTATTGCTTATTATTTCAGATGTTCAAATATACCAATAAACTTATAGATACGTTGCACTTTTATATTTTCGATTTATCCAACTTGTAGATAATTCCTAACATTGAAGATTGTTGACGTTTTTAACGTCAAACGCAGATACGTTCAAAACATGTCGAAAAAACAACTGAAGTCTACTGACGCTACTTAGATATTCCGCCTTAAAATCTTGATTTTCGGCTAATTTACCGAATTTTGTTCATTTTTCACACTGATAAGTAACAAATAACGCTGATTTGAGCCGTAACTCATAATAACATAGTTCTGTTCAAACAGGATGTAATAAACACACAAAATTGCAATTTTAATTGACTCGCCAAGCGAGCGTCTTTTCACATTGAGATTTTCATGGCAAGTCCCGGTTGTTTTTCTCTTTTCCTTTTTTCCAATAAGTAACCATGGCAACACAATAATACGAACAAAAATAAATACATTTTACAACAAAAACAAGTGACTTCCTCAACCAATGCGACAGCAGTATAAAATTAACACAAATTAACCAAAACTTAAGTATTTAAATAACTTTTTGCAAATATCATTTACATCAAAACTAAAGTTATAGCCGTATTCCTTATTTAGAAAGAAATGTTTTGACACTTCACACGGGCTATCAATTATATTTTTTACAAAACTCATTTTGTTTTTAATCATAAATCACATTAAATTAATAATATTACAATTGATTATCAAAATCATATTAAAACGTTCTTCACACCTATATCCAAATATTATTTGCAAAAAACATACAATTGAAGGGTCCATTTTCCTTCAAGAGTGCATGTTAGTTGACAGTTGTCGAACATAATACACAAATCTCATATCTTATTGTTTTCCAGATGAAAAACTTACAGTCAAGTTTGATAAACACCTCTAATACCTTCATACAATTATTACGACTAACCCAAACAAAATCAACGGAGATGACAAATACTAATTGAACATGACTTGGTTTTAACAATTTATTTTTCAGGTTTAAAGTATAAAATAGCTTTTAAGTTATCTAAATAAGTTAATTTTCCATTAGATTATCTAAATCAAGCTTCATATATCACAGCAATACATATGTACATATGTAGAGGGGCCATATTATAGCAAAGAGTAAAACTTGGGGAACAGCATTTGCACCGCTATAATAAAAACTGTATTAAAGTTTCCTTTTAATTCAAATATCATAAACAAACTTTAAGTAGCCATATTCCTGGGGAGGGAGGCGGAGTAATTTATTCCGACGTTAAAACTTCCTAACATGGAAAGTACAGCGATTACTAATTTTATGAAAATATTAGAAAAATCTAAACATTCAAAATTACTTTATTGGGTCTGCACAAGGGTATGATCTTTATTTTGCAATTACCTAATTTTCAATAATACAAGAAATATTTTGATTCTTACTAAAGCTATTTAAATATCCACGAAAAAAGTGCTTTTTAACATGAATAGCTACAATGAACGGGAGGTTGTTTTATTCTATTTAATCAAAGTAATTGAGAGCATTAATTGCAGATAGCATAAATTTTTCAAAAATATATCTGCATAATGGATATAAGATTTAGAATACATTTACCTTGATATTCTTTTGTGAACATAATCTAGAATATTACTGTTGCTGGATAAAAGTGAAGTTATTTATTTCAATGAGGCGGCTGACGCAATTGTAAACAGATATTAAATTATTATTTAATACTTCCGTTCCATCACCTTCCTAATCAAAAAAGTATATTGTATAAGAAAAATTAAAATTGCATTTTTTGACCAAACTTAATAAAATACGAATTCAATTGAAGTGAAATTATTATCGATTAAAATATTCTTGCGTAAACAGCATCAGTTAGTAACAAAGTAAAATATACAAAAGGCTTTCTTGACTTCTAAGGTCAACGTTATTCTGTGTATATAAATTGGATCGGTCTGTTACACATAACATTAGAATCATAACCACCACCTGCAG
Source organism: Limonius californicus (assembly GCA_014611495.1). Taxonomy (NCBI): domain Eukaryota; kingdom Metazoa; phylum Arthropoda; class Insecta; order Coleoptera; family Elateridae; genus Limonius; species Limonius californicus. Next base: position 30,555 of record JABXWE010017989.1, on the reverse strand, counting down.
TTCTAACTAAACAATCTCCAACGACCATCAACATGAAATACTTGGTAAGAAATATTTTTTTAATTACCTTTATAATTACTATTTAAATTTCAGGTAATTCTACACTTTGCCCTGTTGGCTTTCGCCTTTGCTGATCCCAACCCCAATGGTATCCTTGCTGGCTCTGTTGTAGCAGGAGTAGTTGCTCCTGGTTTAGCTGTCCCAGCTGCTGTTGTTGCCCCTGGAGTGGTCCATGGAGCCATTCTTGGCTAAACTACCCTTGTTTAAGTTATTGTACTTTCCCGGTTTACCTTGAAATATGATGAATATTTCGTAGAGTAGCTGTATTATTTCTGAATAAATTAACTCTTTTCTGAAATAGTGGTTTTATTTATTGGAGTTCTTATAGTATCGCGATGTAAATGAATCTGATGAAATTTAAAATACGATAGCAATTGTGTATATTAAATAAGGATTCGAAATCTACAAGTGAGACAAGAATAATGAAATTACAATTATTAATTTTGGCTAATTAGTAAGAGGGTTTAAATGGTGTGAAAGAAATGTGTGTTATGCTTTGCATTTTTATAACAGAATCAACCACCCCTTCTTAAAGAAATTATTCCTTTTATTGTATTTGTAATTGTTGTTTCCACAATATTAATTACTTAATGTTTTTCCTTGCTTATAGAAAGTTATTCCTTGTTGTTGACCTACGTGGTTGTTTATTGAATGCGAGATTTTTGTTGTTGTTTGTTAGTTTTGTTATAAAAAGTCTTCACACTAGCCCCCACAGGGGTAGCGACAGGACAAAAACAAAACTTTCCTTAACAGAATTGAAACACCGAATTATTACCCACGGGTAACTAACTGCAACGTTTCGGTGTGTCCACCACGGCTAGCTCGTCTGCGAAACGGGTGTGGGTGAATCGACAACAAAATTCTCAAAGGGGCGCCAAGATCCTTCACCAATTGTCGTGCAGCGATTCTGATGACCTACCTTAACGGATCCAAGTAAGGGTAAACTCTTACCATGAAGAATAAAACTTACGGGTTCCCAACATACAAAACAAAAAGTCAATAAAACACCAGAGTGAAGTCTTCTTCTTCTTCTGTGTATAGGCCAATGGCCAGAGTGAAGTGAATGCTGTAAATAAAGTCTCTATATTTATAACTGCAACAAAATAGAAATTTTCATGGATACCTGTGTAATTTAAAATAAATGAAGAGTAAATGCAATAATAATAAGGTTAAATCAACTTTGTATACCCTGCATATAAACCGTCTTAAATATAAACAGTTAAGTTACAAATTAGTCGCATACTCTGTATATGAATGTGAAGCGCAAGTTATTAAAAATTATTCATACAGTAAATACTGTCCTTTATGACAAATAATAGGCAGCAATAAATAACCAAATGGTAAATTCAATATCTGACCCAACTGAATGAATGCTTTAAAACTGTGTGAAACCACAATAAATATCAGGTGAGCTGCATAATCCACAAATTAAATACATAAGTGAGTAACCCAAAATTTAGGTAAGACCATAACCATTCATAACTGACTCAAAATTGGCTAACAGATTAACTGGGTAAATACAGAAAATACGAAAGGCTGAAGTAAATTACAGTAATATTATTTTATATGATTTAGAGAATAGGTCAAAATAATTCGAGAAAAATCGAATTGAGAGAAAGTTCTCAAGCGAATGAAGTATGACAAGGAACGCAATTTGGCGGGCGTAACCCCTATCTGAAAATAAACGGATCTAAAAATCCACAGAGCTCAATTAATAATAATTAGTCCGAATACGAGTTTCCGGAAGCTGGTGAAATGACGTAAGGCCTGGCGTTAAGTCAGCATAACCAACGAGTAAAATGTACACGGTAGCGCCGAAGCGAATCGTTTATCGCTATTAATGAATCCGCATAATTGTCCTATAATACACGAAATTTTACTCATTAACAAATTAAGTTGACAGTTGTATAAATTGCAAGTATCACGCAGCCGTGAAAATAGACACAGCCACAACTGACCGAGGGGTCTGAATTTGGTGCGCAAAAAAAGTTTTGTGTATAAATTTTGTGCCGATTGGAACAACAGCATAATGTTAATTAAATATCAGAGTGCATTTAGCAAGACAGACGTAAATTAAGCGGAATGCACCTACTGAAGGTAAGTGACTAGTCGCAAATGCATAATAATGTTCAAAACGGTAGATGCCAGAAGCTAAAAATGCAAATCATATATCGTATAATAAACACATAATTAGCTTCCCCGCTGAATCTGGGACATGCCTAGCTGGATGTAGCGGGCACAGGAGCTCCCTTTTGTCGTTCGCTGGGTTGTTCCTGGAGCCTTCTCAACACGATAATGGAGGACGCGGCAGTGGATAGCATCAGGCTGGACTAGCTGCTCATGTAGGCACCTTTCGACAATTTGAACCTTCCCTTCAGTGGCGGATTGTCTCCAACTTCGTACAGCACGTACAAACCGAAAGCTACAGGTAAACGAGATAGGCTGGGTGGTCGGAAAATAGTCCCACGAGACTCCACATAGCATGCGGCGGGTAACGTATCAATTTTCTGGTAAAGTTTTTAATTAATCTGGGCTATACCAATGAGAATTTAGCAAAACACCAAAATAAATCCCAGAAAACTAACTAAATTTTTCTGTAAAAAAGGTTGATTTAAATTATCCACGAAGCATGAAGATTCTACAATCTTAAATCACCTTAGACACTGTGGCGGCGACCCCTGGGGTTCCGACGCCTACCGTCCGGGTGTACCCAGCTTAAGCCGGACATACTACAATAGTGCACTTTGCAGTAGCGCGATAATCAAGCACTTAGGTCCTGGTGCTAGCGGATTGCCGCTAGTGTAAATAAAACGCACAGCTGCCTTCCAGGAATTACTTCCGTGGGAATCTTCTAGCGTGGCAGCTTCCACCCCTTCTACTTCTATTATATTTAGCATATAAATAACCACGTGTACTTTTAACTGTAAATATATAATAATAAATTAGGTTAATACTTACTGACTATTTATCTATAGTGCAAGTATTTACCAAAACACTTTTACCAGCAACCCACAACTTGCACCGCCAAGAAGTCAAGAGGAAGTCCCGTCTGACATCCACACTTCAGAAAATTTTAGCCATCAATTGAAAATCCACCTACAAGTTCAAAAGAAACTTCCCCAAATTCTCTAACGCTACAGCAACTCAAAAAGTTTGAATCAAGGTTGGCGGCAGAAAGGAATTGTATGCCACCAAATACACCTATCAGACTGCTGTGATGCTATTGCGAAAATTACACATAACACGTTCCTTGTCCGAGAGATTTCTTATACTTTCTCTCCCGTTGTATTCTTCTTTTTAATGTAATTGTTAACCGTTTTTGGATGTTTTTTATTTTACTGCCTATGTATTTCTTCCTCTCCGTTTATATCTCCTTCTTTCTCTGTACTATCTCTTAAAAATTGACAAATAAAGTCTGCTAATCTGTTTTCATTTTACCTGTCAGTTAGTTTAGTAGCGTTATTAGAAATATCGTTTGCATTTTAGTTTTCTGTTTCACGTACTCCTAATGTTTTCCATACTTTAATTTTTATGTCTTTCACACTTTCTTTCTCTCTTACAGATATTTTTTACATTTTCTTCTGAGACCTGTTAATAGTAAGAGGGCATAGGAGCCATAGAAGTTACGCCATTAAAAATAGTGTTTTTAACCATATTCCATATATGAAAAAGATAGTGGCCATGCAAAATATTCAGTGTTTGACTTATTAACAAGAATTTTAATAAAAATAACGTATGCCTTCAAATAGAAGTAATAGGTTTATTTCTCTTTGTATCTTTATTTGTAATTACTTTAAATATTTGTTTGAACATACATACATTTCATTATGGGAGGCAAGATTTAGCATAAAAGAATTGTTTATATTGTTATCCCTTATTTTGTAATTAATTTAATAAATAGGCCTAATAATTTTTGAAAATAAAAGTCGTTTTATCTTCGGCATTTTTACTTCTTTAGTCCTTAAACTACATTATTTCGAGCAGCGGGTATTGTGATTACTAAAATAATATCTAAAAGAGTAATAAATGCAAATAATAAATTTTTCAACGCCAAATCGATAAAGAGGATAGGTGTAGATAAGAAAACGATGAATGAAACCTTTTACCTCCATCCATTCTAATTAACTGCATGATTTGTTTACCCCATTTGCTTGTAATAGTATATTATTATACGAGTTTCATAACGGGCTTATTGTAGCACGCGTGGGTTTGGGGCACGACGAGCGTAGCGAGGAGTGCTCCAATGGAACAAGTGCTACAATGCCCGTTATGAAACGAGTATAATATACTATTTTATCTACTTTGAGATACTTGTTATGTAGAAATTCAAAATTTCTGATAGAGTTTGTGGTTATGTATATTTGACATCTGACATTTGTCGTTTTATGACCAAAGTGAAAGCAAATGTCACCAATCTTAAAACCAAAAAGTTACCAAAAACAGTTTAATAATAGAGGATTTTATTACCAAAAACAGTTTAATAATAGCCTCCATTATTAAACTGTTTTCGGTATCATAATGGACCTATTATTAAATCAAAGTAGATAAAATTAGTTTAACTACAGATGTACAATAATGACTCCTACAGCCTTAATGAATGTGCATGTCAGTTTCTTACGAGATCTATTTTTTTCTTTTTCCGGTAGTGTATGTTGGTATGTCTCTTACTCCCTTGCTTTTCTATTTTTGTTTATTTAATCTTTATATTTATATACTCTTCTCTCTGTCCGTTTGTGTATATGTTACGAACAGAGTATAACTTGCCAACTTTTCTCTGTCTTTTATTTCTTCTACAGTACTGCATTTTACAAGTTTTCTACAATTAGAGAAAGGAACAGGAACGGTTTTGTAGTTTCGCTGATTCACAGCTTGATTCGGTTGCACAGCATTGTCTAGTAACAATGGAAAATTGTAAAATGGCTTACACTTTCCCAAATTTGAAGGACAATTATTCTACATATATACCGCAGCAGTTCTTGGTAGGTCATCAGTTTCAACAGATCAACTAACAACAACTTTAGTCAAAATGAAATATTTGGCAAGAAAAAATTATATAAACAAGTTGCTTTTTTATTTTAACGTGTTAATACAATTTTAGGTTATTTTTTTCTTCGCCCCTCTGGCTCTAGCATATGCTGACCCCAACCCTAGCGGTGTTATTGCAGCCCCTGTATTAGCTGTGCCAGCTGCTGCAGTAGTTGCTCCTAGATTAGTTGCTCATGGATCCATCCTCGGCTGAATACCCACGCACCGTACAAACATTTTTTTCATCGGTTTGGTTTGTGTGTAAATATTTCAAATTGTGGTACTATGACTTTATTATGTTATTTTTGGATTAAATTGGTTCTTTTATGGCTTTACTTTTGTTTTGGTTCAAGGGGTACTGAAGTGACTCAAAATTGTTTTCTATTGCCATGGCATCTAAAGATTATCAAAAGAATGTGAGGTAAAAATTGCCAAAAGTAGTTTAAACATGCGCTAAAATCAGTGTACGTTAATGATATATGTGACCTTAACTTAGTAAAACTTCTAATAAATTATCATCCTAAGAACATAATGTAAATAACATCAATGCAAAGATTTATCCTATTTTTTTACAAACAGAACTATGTCAAGACTCTATTCTGCTGGGAAACGATTATAATGGTTTGTCGATGTGAAAAGTTGCATTTAATTTTGGGCTGCTAAGTCGCGTTAGGATCCCATTAATTTACAACCAATAGTGACGAAATTTCAAGAACGAATTAGGTCGCATCCTGTTTATCTAATAATTTAGCAGGCAGCAGGTAACTGTAAGGAAACTTCTAACACACATATTTTTTAAAAGTATAATAATTGATAATAAGAAACTCGAGACTTATTAGTACAGAACCGATTTTGTTATTTAATATTCCATTATCGTTAAACAACAGCATAGTAACACAACCCTAGAAGTTCTGTGTTCCCGGTGTTTTTAAATAACAAACCGTAACGTGTTTATAAATATTATAATAGGTAAAGCATGTAGAGTTGTGTGCTCTAAAAAATTAGTGTACTGATACTATTTTATAGAACTATAGGTTAGAAGAAAATTTCCAACGTTTTCTGTAGCTTTTACAAAAAGGATTTACAGTACATGGGAATCGACCAAAGTGTGCTCATAACAAACTTCTAAACATTTTGGTTGCTTAAAATGACACGTAAAGTTTAATTCTCGAACATCAGTCAACATCATTTTGTGTTTCCAATATTAAAGAATGAGCGAAAAGAATCGCTTCCCATACAATGTTTCTTGCATATTCACCAAAGTAACAGATTTTTATGAATACTTCAGCGTTTCATCGTATCCAAATAGGAACACATGCATTTCGCTAAGGAAAGATGCTATCATGATATCTACATAACTTGGGAGATGGAAAATAACATTTACAGACATTTTCATTATTTTGAAGCTGCAATAACGGCAGGTATATGTTTAATATAAACATAATATTTTACCCGGGGCTTACGGCATTATTTGTAATCCGAAAAATGATATTTATATTGTTGACGAAAAGCATTTTTCAAGCAAATAGGGGAAATATTTATTACAAAAAAATGCCGTAAGCTCGAAGTAAAATATTTTGAGCGTACTACACTTGTTCTAGTATTAATTTAAGAATACCAATTGACTGGCTCCTGTTTACATTTGAATGAACTAGGAAATATAAAGTAAATAACAAATATCTCAAACTAAATGTTATTGTTGCCTAAAATACAATTTTGCAAAATATTGATACTATGGCAGACAAAATACAACATTCGGATGGCGCTCGTAAATTTTTCTTACGCTTTTAACCTTGATGTTCTCAGTTGTGATATACACTTGTACTGCTTCGCGTTACAGTGACACGTTGTGCTGGCGTATGAAATTTTGAGAAAATAATAACATATGGGTAATATAAGTAATTATAGTATATTCAACCAAAGTTGCTCCGGTTCGAATCCTTAGCACTGTACTTTCCCAGGATGTTTATGCTGTCTTAGTTGTAGTCGGGGCATGGGCTTTTCGAAGGTGGGGTATGGTAGACCTGTAGTTTTCCACGAGATGTGCTGAACCGGGATAAGCTGGGTGGGATGGGAATCATGGACTGCCCTTGGCCACTTCATCATTCTTAAGAAAACGGTAGTTGTAGTTTGCTAATACAATATTGGAATTATGTAAGTGACAATGTTTATAATGAACAACAAACGTAGAAACTGATAATATTGACACAATGTTTATTTATTTTTCTGCAGTTTGGATAATAGCTTTATGCAGAGCTTTTGTTTGTTCTGAGTATAAGTGTTATTTTGTAATCGCTTCTGCATCAAAAATGTATTAAACTGACTATCATTCAGCTTAACCTTTGCCGTTGCGATCAGGGAAGCGATTATTTGAAATATACGTGAAAAACTGTTCATCTTTTCATGCATGTAAAGAAAAAAATATATAATTGAAATAACAAGTATTTAGGTTACAGTTATACAAATATGACCACAAAGGAATTTCAAATTAGTAATTGTTTCGAGATATAATTAAACTGTAAATTACTTTCACAAATCAGCCCTCAAATGTAGGTTGTTCTCTATCAGGTTTACATTATATTGTTTTTGATAGGAGCGTTCTAAGTCTAGTATATCCTGGTGGAAACCTTCGGCTTGCTCCTAGGAGTACCCTTCCATGACTTCCTTGAGTTTATCAAAGTAATCACCACGTATATCAACTTTGAAGGACATTTTATTTAGTTTACAGCCTTGTACTTGCCTAGCAACTCCCGAACCACTGCGACAAAGCTGTTCCACTTTCTCGTTACTAGTTAACTTCTTGGTAAATTCTTTGCAGTGCAGCATCTTCTTCATTTGTGGTTCAAGGAACGCACTGGCTTTAACCTTTGCCTCAGATAGCTTAGGGAGAATGTATTGAAGGTACTTCAAAGCTGCCAATTCTTTACCTAGAGTTATAATAAATTCTTTCATTAGGTCCAATCTGATGTTCAGTGGTTGCATTAGTACAATTTTAGTGATTCTTATTATATGGTGTTCTTCCCCACAGAGAACTCGGTCAGTTTGTAGCTAATCTGACCTGTGTGCCGTAGTGGACCTTGGTATCCCTGCAGTATCCAAATGCAGGAAAATCACGTTGGAAAGTCTTCGATGACCTCTAAGTCATAATCATCACGTTTAAAGGCTTCCAGAAAGTTCTTAACGCTTGTAATAACCGTTGAGGTGTACTGAATGACCCAAGGAAATAGATTGGGTCTTGTTTCCATTACATAACAGTATGGTTTGAGGCTAATGGATGAGCTGTCAATGATAATGATAGGCGATTCAATTGCTTCGAACAGACTAATCATATTGTGACAGAACCAGAGACCGTCTTGATAGGTGCAAAAGTTGGAAAGAGTTTGGGCCTAGACGTCAAAAGCTCGACATTGGACATAGTGAGACCAGGAACGCTGATCAAATTGTTGAGGGGTTTGCGGTTTAAGCAGTAGGGCTTTTTCTCTTCAGCTCTACTTCTAAAATTGACATCTAGGTCTATGACGTGTTCCAGAATTTCTGACTTGCTGCTTTCTTGTAACGGTGACTGTTTTCTTTATCCCATGATGCAACAGAAAAAAAGTCAAATTTTAGTAATTGTTTAATTGAAATACCTTTATTGGTGTTTCTTTAGATTACAATCTGGTCATATATTGATCAACGAGAAATTTAGTTCAAACTTAAATTACTACTACAAAACTTAACCTAAGGTTTTACTCATTAGCAGATCCTAGACTCTAGTTATTTTATTACACTTAACTAATGTGTACATCAATAGCACTTTACTCTGCTTTTTCACAAACACTTATATCAACTCAAAGGGTTTAGCCCTCTTGAGTCTTCTGACTAACATCGTATTATCGAGGAGCTGGATGGCCTCAACATTGACGTGATGAAGTAGTCGTTGCTCATGACTTCTGGCACGTTTTCCAATGGCTTGGCTAATAGTTTCCATTTCTAAATCTCTATGAAGGTCACTGTTTCTGAAATACCAAGGAGTGTTAACAATATTCCTCAGTGCTTTATTCTGAAAGCGCTGGATGATAGTCTTTCTGGCGCAACCCCACAGCTGAACGCCATATGTCCATACGGGCGTAAGAATCTGTTTATACAGTAGTATTTTGTTGTATATTGACAAGGTGGAGTGTCTACCCAAGAACCAATACATTTTCTTATACTTGAAGCCAAGTTCTTCTCGTTTCTTTTTGATGTGGGCCTTCCAGCGCAGCCTAGCATCCAGAGTAATACCCAAATATTTTGCTGTATTAGCATATGGGATTTGTGTATTATTTATGCTAATGGGGATATGTTGATCATGTTTGTTAGTGAAATGGACATGAACGGATTTAGTTGCGTTTAATTAATTGTAATTACATTACACCAGTTTGCATTCAGGGAAAGTCATTCAACCATAGACCAAGTTCACAGGATAACAGACATAATCGAAAGATCGTTAGAGGAAAGAAAAGTTTGTTCTACTATCTTCCTTGATGTAGCACAACCTTTTGACAAAGTGTGGCACGAGGGACTTAGGTATAAATTAAGAAAGCTTTTGCCCAGACAATATACACAATTATTGGAAGCATACATTACAGATAGAGTTTTCAGAATTAAGCAAGAAGATGCTTATTCTGAAGTAAAAGAAATTAAAGCAGGAGTGCCACAGGTCAGTGTATTGGGACCTGTTCTTTACCTATTATGCACCAGTGACATATTCGAGTTAATGCATGGCCACTTTTGCAGACGACGCGGCCATCTTGTCTGTAGGCAAAGACTACGAAGAAGCAGCAAAAAATCTGCAAACATCTGCTACTCAAGTTAACGACTGGACTAAAATTTTAGTAATGAAAAAATAAATTTATTATAGCTATGACTAATGTGTAGTTAACATATAAAATTATAACATAAAATCCATAAAGTCCATGTTGTCCATCTTACTTTTGAAAGTTTTGCGGGGCTCCCAGGCGAAATGAGGTGCTCAAGGTTGCGTTGATCTCCTACAAGCATGCCAAAATATGCAATGTAGGCCTCATATATTTTAGCAAATGCTTCCACGAAGTATCTTTCCGCGCTTGACTTGATAAATGGCACACAAATGTACATGGTAATGCTTGACACCATTTTCGAAGGATGCAGATATGTATTCACTTAAGCAGTTGACACTGACACCAGAGGTGGTGAGATTAAGGTAAGTTCTAGAAGTTACTACATGTTTACTTAGTACTGAATCTATCCGGAATATTCTGGAAAATAGGTAAATTCCTGAAGATCACTTTTGTGGTTACAGAATCAAAATTTATGAGCTATGATAGCTACTATCTACGCTTTAAGACATAAGCAATTAAAACACTTTCTACCTAAGAACAATAAATAAATAAGACCCGGTGTAAAAGTTTACATAGGCTTTACGCAAATATTTGCTGCATTTCGTATTAGTTTTGTTGTCGCATTCTTTCCGTTACTGGTTCCAGGTAGTGAGTAGCTGCGTTATTGGCTAATGTTTTTTAAAAACTTGTTATCGTGAAACTAGCGTGTTCAGTTCGACGTCGGTGGTTTCTGGATAATATGTTTGGAATTACCAATAGCTTTTCTTGTTTTCCTAAAAATATCTTTTTTTTAATAAAGTTTTGTTCTTCCGTTCTAGGTTAATTTTTCTGTACAAGACAGTTCGCTTGGACTCTCTCATATTTGACATGGTTTCTGGCTATTTACAAAAGTAAATTGCTTTTATAGATATTCCAGTATTTTATCAGATCGCAACAGTTACCAGCTACGAGAATTAACAGGTTTGAAATAACTGTTAAAAAATGATGTGCCCATGAGGCAAATAGTTTTATAATTTACTAAAAATGAAGGCAAACATAAATTTTATAAACATTTTTAACATTTAGGAGTTAGAATGCATATTTTAGGGCTTGAAATAGCTACAGATATTTTCTATATAATTCCTAAAGGAGGATAGTTCATATACGATTTAAAGGGTTTAAAAGTGTTCTAGACAAATAAGAAAATACCTATTTAATACAAAAAAATTGTAGGCAGCATAGAGGGAATAATAATACAAGTTAACTGGAGTTTTCTACTACTACTTTTATTTAAAAACTTTGGACAATGGGATTAAAAAATTGTCCATTGGCTTTACACAACGGTGATAAGACCGACAATATCCTATGGGTCAATCAAAGACAAACAATAAACCAGCTTCTTAGTGTTCAAAGACCGACTTGTCTCTGTATAAATGGAGCATTCAGAAGCACCCCGACAGCAGCACTGGAAGCTCTCCTGCAACTTCCTCCTATTAACAAAATACTCTTTTCACAAGCCGTTCGAAGTACGGATAAACCGTGAAGAATGGGAACAAGGGAAGCACTAGACTTGCATAAAAGTTTAGTATGGTATACAGACGGTTCACGCACGAACAACGGAACCGGAGCTGGTGTATACGGCAGCAAACCAAGATACAGTACCTCCATATCTTTGGGCCAAACTGCGACAATATTCCAAGCTGAAACCTATGCAATTTAGCAGCAATAGAAGAGAACATAAGAAGGGGCTATACAAAAAAACCATCCTTATTATCTCTGACAGTCAGGCAGCTTTGAAAGCACTGATTACAAACCATATTAAGTCAAAACTTGCCTGGAACTGCCTTCATAGTATTTTAACCCTGGCAAACTCTAACAAGGTAAAACTTGTGTTAGTGCCGGGTCACAGAGGCATAGAAGAAAATGAAATGCAGATAAACTAGCAAAACTAGGATCTGAAACACCGTTCACAGGGTGTGAACCTGTTGGTCGGTATAACTAAGCGGACAGTGAGAGGAGTAGTTAAAGAATTGAGCGTAACCAAACATTCGGAACGCTGCAGCGCTGCGCGCTGGAGACTCTCACCTTCATAAACACAAAGCAAAGCTATGATGGGCAACCACCCCCACAAGCTTCCCAAATAGTGCTACAACTCAGTAGGATTAAAATTGGAGTCGCGGCAGGACTCATAACGGGACACTGGCACTTCAGACAACATCTCTACAACATAGGGCTATTTAACGAAGAACGTATATGTGTGGCGAGGGAGAGGAAACAACCTTCCACATAATATTGCTACACGAAGCCTTAGCTCGTAGAAGATATCTAATCTTTGAGGGCATGGATCCCAACGAGATACAACTGTAAGCTAGTCGGATCAACAAACTCCTGGACCTGATAAAGGGGACGGTTCTACTTGATAGCGACTAGCGACTGAAGGGGATGCACAATAAGCCGAAGAGGCCGCAGTGCCAAAGGGTAGAAACAACCCTCCCACACAAACAATCTACAATCTTGGACAGTTAACATTGGCAATGTTCATATATTTGCAGGCACCTCTCTAAAAACCTTAATTTATTGTAAAGGACACACCTTTAACATACACTGGCTGTGATTTTTGTCTAAGGATATACCGAAAAGTAATATAACATAGACTATTTCAGAGTTCGGTTGCGACAACGAGCAAGATCTTTTTGGAAATGTCTATATTTTTATAGTTCTTATTAACCAAAATTTCACGCCAATCGCATTTTCACGTTAAATAAACATCATGCCTAAGGCCAAAATTTACAAAATATCTTAGCAGTCTTGATTTTTAACCTACATAGTTCGGAAAAAGTATTCAATTTGAATTTGGACTTCCCGTCCCTTATAATTCCGTTAACCATTCTGAAAGAAGAAGATCCACCAAACATCTTTTTTATTATTGAGTTTGCAGTACTGGAGCACAACCGAATAATAAATATGGTTCCAGTAATTTCGTATCACTTCCGGTATAACCAGTCGTTACAAATTTCTGAATAAAATCAGCCGCATCCTTCTTGAAACGTAGCAATTTCAGCCATCTTTAATCGGCGGTCGTTCAAAACCATATCGTGCACTGTATTGATGATTTCCGGCGTCCTGGCAGTTTTTGGTCGTCCGCTGCGGGGGCCATCTTCGAAGCTTGTACGACCACGTTTAAATTCTGTAGCCCATTTTTTTTACTGTTGTAAATGACGGTGCAGTATCACCTAACACATTTTTCATCTCGTTAAAAATCTCCGCAGGTGTTAAACCCTTTTTAAAAAGAAACTTTATCACGGCACGATGTTCAATTTTGTCCATTTTTTAAAATACACACAGATTCGTTTATTAAACCCTTTGTTGACGTCTACTTGGCGGATCGATTTGATATTTGACAGGTATGTATAAATAGAGCCCAGCATTAAAAAGAACCAAAAATTTTTGACTTCGCAACGCCATCTGTATGTCAGGCCGCGAACATTTCAAATTGCCCTCGTAGGTGCATATTTGTCAGATTAAAGGCTTCGTAATAGAAGCGCATAAACAAGAAAGTTTCAAAAAATCTTATAGGACCTCAGAAACGATTATTATTAATACACAAAAATTTCATCTGGTCTTTATCGTCCTTATCACGTCAATGAATGCAATGGAATTCTTTAGGGTTGTTTCATTAAACAGTATTCTGAAAATTTAATAAGTTTTGAACTGCCTCCATATTTTCGATTGGTTTCTTCTGTAAATTGTTTTTAGACGCTATGTTTCTAATGCCTAAAGGCTATTAGATAATTATAAATTTAAGTCGATTTGGTAAATTGTTCTTAAATAAACGAAAGTTAATATATGAATTTTCAAAAAATCGTAGCGATCTTAGTTTGGAAGTTACACTGTTCGACGAGAACTTATTCGAGTTCAGTTCAGACGCCGTATTCCCATTGCCATTTTGGAAAATCGATATTCGGACCAATGATAGAAAAACACGTGTAATATCCATTTATGCATTATACATATAATACGTAGATATAATTGCATTGTTTGAAAATAAAGCGGACACGCCGAAATGGGACTTAATGCAACGGTGGAAGCATGAAACATAGTAAGGGTTTAAATTGTGATTCATTTTTCACTTATATAGGGTCCAAAAAAATGTGTACTGTGTAAGCGAACCACCACAGGCAATGGTTAAACATTCAAAAAATAATTAGTTTGTATTACATTGTTGAAGGGCTTAGGTCTGATATATAATGTCGGAGACAAGGTAGCAGAAAATCGTGACGGTTTTACGTTGGACGTTTGATTATATACAGTATTTGACAAGGTTACGGTCGATCAGCACTATTATTTAATATGTATGTACTAGAAATTGGAAATGGATTCACGGAAGAATTGAAATACATATTAATGAACATCCTTTTGTTCTCATTATAATTTGCTGACTATTAAACAGTATTTGTATAGCATTTATATGACTTGGGATTTAGGTTAAGAAGATATAATGAATACACAAAGTGGGGTTTACAAATTATACTACAGGAAACAGAACTCCTTGTAGAGAATTCCGAACCGCAATTCAATGCACTCCTGAACAAGGACAATAGTGTAACACAAGGAAATTGCTTTTAATTCGTGGGAATAATAGTAAATAATTATGGAATAAAGCAGAGAATTCAAAATACCGGAAATCCTATAATCGCATTAAAATATTTTGGCGGAAGACAGAAATTAGAAAAAAAAATAAAATAGCGGGCTAAGTTGTGGTATAAGGTATCATGTGCTGTAGGAGTGAAGTATATGCGATGAAATGGTTCGATCACTTATTAAAGATGGAGGATAGGCGACAGCCAAATCAATCTGATCGAGACCACAAGAATAACGAATAGAAGGTATGATTGATAATGAATTGCTTTATTGTGTTTATACGTGATAACAAAGAAAGAACGGCATATTGTTGCAACACGACAAAGTAACTAGGGATTGTCAATGTAAAACTTTTGTTCAGCTTAACCACACAAACAACGCGAGATCATGCTTTGCGTAACGGGTGGTTTCAAATGCAAATTTAAAACTAAATTGAATGTTGATTTCAATTTAAAATGTTTAGGGGATGAAGAAACTATTTTAACTAATGATTTTAAAATAACTTTCCTGAATAGAGTAGGAAAATAATTGTAATTCGAAAGGTTGTTTTTTAAGCACTGGCTTTCAGAAATCATTAAAAATAAAATTAATATAAACTGCACATTTTAGGGGATAGGTGCATTTTAAGGGACAAAAACCTATGGTGTTCTTTTAATCGAATTTAATCAAAGTAGGGTGCGAAATAATATTTATAGCAACTGGCATTCAGTAGGGTGTAGAAACAAGAATCACTTTTTAGAGTGGATTGTGTAATTTAGATGATGATATACCTATGACATTATTTATAATAAAATGGTTCTAAATGGGGTTACAAAAGATAATATTTATAAACCATGGCTATAATGATTACTTGACACACATACGTACATACACAATGAACTAGCTCATCTAATTTTTAGTGGTTGTCAACCATTCTTGATATTTGTTATTGCTAGGTTTAGTATTTCTATAGACCGTGTGTTATTTTTGTTATGGCCCACTTTTTGGTTGGTCTTCAAATCTTTCCATAGCGATACGAATTTAGTGTAAATTACTCTAAATTAATAAATGAGCTGTGCTGATACATATGTGTAGGCAGTGCGAATACGCGCTGTCAGTCGAGTTCACAAATGCGGTCCAATCGGCCGCGTGGTCCAACCCCGGCTGAGGCGACCGTATTTCACTTAGTTAAGTTTAAGGTGCATGTTGCATGAATGCATAGTATGTAAGGGACGCCCGCACTCCCCTGAAGTAATGCGAAAGCGGTTCCGGGCAGGGGAGAGGGGGGCGGTAGTATGAATGAATGAAAAAAAGCTGCTGAATAATTACGCAAGTGGTTACGTATTTGTTGAATATTTCGTCTCAACGATATTTCTTTTCACATTGATGGGTTGGATAATGAACCGCCTGAGTGAGTTGGATATAAAAGAATCCATGTCGTCGGTCCCGGTTGTCATACGCACATCTTTGACAATCGTAAACCATGCAGTAGAACTTTTCTACTCCGTTCGATGGGTTAAGTTAGCCTCCTGTCCGGCATATATGTAAAGAATGCTCTTCGATCTGCCCGTTGTATGTAATTAACAGGTCATTGGCCGATAAACAGAAGAAGAAGAAGACATGGTACATAAGATATGTGGTAGGTTAAGTATACGTAAACATCTAAACATTGTAGATTTTCGATATCACTAGATCTTTCCAGTTTGTAAATGAATGTGGTGCTATGAAGTATATTAAAAGTTTTGTGTGTCTTGATAGCATTATTATGTATTCGACAGTTCAATCTTTCAACGACATGCAAACAAAAAGCAAACTATTAGTGAACACTAAACCTTCGCTGTAATACGATACCCAAATTTAAAAGCTTAAGACCGTCTTAAAAAGTATTGACAGAAGCTTATAGAGAAGTTTTCGCTTATTTGAGATATTAATGCATGCACTCATGTCTAAATAAAACGACCATCAAGAAGATATTTGATAAAAACGAAGTAAATACAGAAGGTTCGGTTAAAACTCCCTCCTACAGCAGCTTGTTTTAATTTTAATTTTAACTTGCTCATTCAGTTTCCTTTTTAGGTGAAAACAATAAAGGTACTAATGTAAGCCTGTGTGTTACCACCATCCTATACTATTTGGACATATAGTAATGAATATGTTTGCAGCAAACTAGTAAATAACAATGCTTGAAACAGGGCGAGGATAATCCCCAGCTGATGGATACGATGTGGGAAAGGTCTGAGCAGAAAGCGAGTCCGGGTCAAGCTCCGGGCAAACGCGATATTTTGTTGTTTTCAGCTCAACATATGCTCTCGCACCAATATCCGTTCCCTGGAGCTTGGGTTACTGTAGGTTCCCGAATAAAAAGCTTTTATAGCGGAATATTTGCAAACGGAATATTTTATGCTTAGTCTTCATAAGAGCGTTTAAAAGTTACCTTTGAAACGCCACAGAAGCGACTGAAAATAAGACTTACAGGAGCGTTATTTTTATAGTTCGTTAACGCTTCTAGATAAATCTCGAAAATGCTAAAAAGGTGTTCACAAGCGGTTAAAGCCACGGTATCCTGGCTAGAATAGCTATGAAAACACAATTAAAGTGGGTAGGTAAGCTCGGATCGAAAATTCCGAGTTTTGGCCCGTATTTCCGCATCCCTTGCTAAGTTTCACGTCTTCACCAGCCTCAAGTAATGCTAAGATTAACAAAAACTTTTATAGGCTTCTTTCTCCTGTTGCCGAAGGCGCAAACTTGGGAAGAAGTAAAAGCAAAGACATATGCTCGGGGTTCACTTAAAGGCGCAGAAGGTGTTTGTGGATTTAATTTTCTACCACTTGGAACTTTACCTTGATATAATTTATCCTACTTATTTAATTCTAAAATTTAATAAAACTTACACTTGCTAAGTATTTTAAGAGTAATAATTAACAATGATTGCGGAAACGTTAAGATAGGGGTGAGTATAAATCAAATATGTAATTGGTACTAAGCGTAATAAATACCAGTAGAAATAGATTTTATTTCACCCCAACAGTTACTGTATGTAATCATTATTAGCTCTTGGTTTATTAAAAATGTGTGCGTGTAAGAACAACGTATTATGTATGTTAGCATTCTATTTTGAGCTTTTTAGGCATTTTTATATACGCAATTTGGAAGAGATCGGTTTCCTACAACGAAATACAAAACAACTTAACTTTTATTGCACGTGGTGTCAACATTAGACACATTGCTTCGGTGTATTAAATTGGGGGTTTCGAAATAGTCGTTTTTGTAACATTTTGAAAAATTTCCAATACTTTAAAATATATATAAAATACTTATATACTGTGTGTCTGCTTAAGTTTGCACCATATGGAAAACTTTTTTATTATTAATTTTACGAAAAAAAGTTATCTTCATAAAAAGTTCTGCATGTTCTAAAATCAAAAATACAATCATCAGATATCAAATTTTTTCAGTCGTATACGAGGTTTGTCAGAAAATATTAATTTTGTCCAACAGTAAAGTAAATTTATTTTTGAAAATATCGGAAACTTTTATCTGTTATCTCTTTATTCGTTAACAATTTGATAACCTTTACGTCTCTTAACCTCTATGTTGCATTATTTTGATGATGCATTAAAATAAATGATACATAACAAAATAATTTATTTTACAATAATTATCAACTACATAAATACAGTGCTAATAATGTTAATTGCGTAACAAGCGTGTAATAGTTTATCATCAATTCACTATTGCTTCAACGTAACCGCCTTCTCTTACAATACAGGTTTCCGTTCTAGAAGAAAATTCCCTCAATACATTTCTAATTATATTCGGAGTTATACCCTGAATTGTTTCCGTAATAATTGTTTCCAAATGTTCTACGTTTGTGAATGGCCTGTGTTGATATACCTTTTCTTTTAAGTAACCCCATAAGAAAAAATCTAATGGGGTTAAATCTGGCGACCTAACTGGCCAAAAAATATCGGAATATCTATGAATTAACGTTCCATTAAAGATATTTTCAAGGTATTGCCTTACTTCCATCGTACTATGACATGTTGCGCCGTCCTGCTGGTACCATACCTGTTGCCGTTCATGTCTTGGAAGATCACGAAGAAAATCATGCAACTGATTTTGTAAAAAATTTATATGTCGTTGACAAGTCATAGATTGTCGAAAACAAAAGGGCCAATTATTTTATCCTTGTAAATGCCGCACCAAACGTTAGTTTTAAAAATATTGATCTCGAGTTTTAATCGTAAAATAAGGATTGGAGTCAGTCCACCATCGACAATTTTGCGGAGACACTGTTCCATTAGACGTAAATGTAGCTTCGTCAGAAAAAAATATTTTCCTAGCCAAAAAAGGATCGTCTTCTAGCTTTCCTTGGATAAGAAAACAAAATTCTAGTCGTCTGTCGTAGTCTCCAGGTTTTAAAGTATGGATATTTTGTGGTTTATATGAATGAAACTTGTTCTCTTTAAAAATTTTTGATATTGTATATTTACCAATTTTATCTGGAAGCGAAGATGCCCTTTTTCGCAGAGACAATTTAGGTTTTTCCACTGCAGATAACATTACATTTAACTTCATCTCCTCACTTGCAACAGGTTTTCGACGTTTGTTTGTGAATTTATTATTAACATCTCCACATGATTTGAATTTTTTCATAATTCTCATTACTGATGTATGGTGTATATTTTTCTCTGGATGTCTGTTGTTAAATATTTCAGCTGCTTCACGATAAGTTTTATAATTATCACCAACGATAACACAATTTCTACTTTTTCTTCCACACTAAATATCACCGGCATGTTAACAAATTTTATTTGAGGTTCACTGTCAAACAATTCAAGAAATCATTTGTTTATCAGTGCATCCTAGGTTTCACGTAACTACAGTTCCACTTGCATTATTATTGTAGATAAAAAAAGAAAAAAGATTTTTTCCATGTAACTGGATGTAATTGCATATTTGAACGTAGTTTTTAGTTCTGATCAACTTTTCTTAATAACAATTGTCGATATTGTCAAAAATAAAGGTAATTTACTTTTGAACCAAATTCATATTTTTTGAGAAACCGCGTATACGACTGAAAAAATTAATATCTGATGGTTGCATTTTAGGTTTAAGACCATGCAGAACCTTTTATAAAGAATAACTTTTTTTCGTAAAATTAATAATAAAAAGTTTTCCATATGGTGCGAACTTAAGCAGACACACTGTATATTTGTAAGTACATATTGTGTCCGTTTGCAGGAATTAATAAAATGTTTTAAAACTGCAATGTGTCAGTCATGTCAAACATTTCATCATCATCATCAGCATCATCATCATTATCGGGATTTTCGCTTGTATCGCTTGCGCATTTAGAACCTATAAATATTTCATTTTATAAGACTTAGTTAGTGCGCACAGGTTACTTAAAAAAGTATCGGGACGGTGGTACTTGTTGCAAATTTTTGTTGCTTGCAAGAAGAATAGAATTCCAGTTCAAAATGAAGAAGAGTGGCCAATTCCGGGAAATTGTAAGTGCCGTCCTAAAATTTTTGAATCAGGAATACGAAGCTGGTGAACCAATGAGCTTTGAAAGCGTCTTCTCTGCGTTCGGTGCAATGCACTGCTAAAGAAAGCAAGAGCAAAACAGGCAGAAAACGGCGAAGGGGCAACATTTTCCACCCTTAACAAAAAGAGGAAGAGAGGGCATTCGAAAACAAATTTAGATTATACAGACCGAGACATTTTAAGAAAATTGATTGTGAATTTTTATCTAACAAACAAGACGGTTCCTACTATTAAAAACATGTTAAGCAAGTTTAGAGAGGCTGTTGATTGAACAGGTAGATGCAAAAGTCTACGAAAAGAAATCCTTAATATAGGATTCCGTTGGAGGAAAACGAAAATGAACAGAAAGATGCTAATGAAAAAACATGACAGTTAAGGCTGAATGTTTTAAGAGAAAGAAAAGTCTACGTGGACGTATCATATATTAATTCATCGCGTGCACACAATAAAGCCTGGACGGTCGACATTACATGCATTAAATATCCAATAAAAAACTAGGATATGCAACTAAACCAGCAAATATGTACTTATATATTGTTTTTGAAGTTTCAGATTTTTAAAAATTTATACGTTTTGCAAAAAAAAATAAAAATACGCTCAATATTTTACTATATTAACTATTTACATAACTCATCAAAATAATAATAATCTTTAGAAAGATATCGGTTTATTAGATAAAGTAGGACCACACTAAGTGTGTCTTTTAGTATCGATGTTTAAATCCTTACTCAAATGCGATTACCAGTCAGCCGGTAGCATGCAATTTCTGAACAATAGCCTTAGTGCTTGTTGGTCTGTGGTCAGGGCCGCATTTCTTGGCAATGGCAGCAAAATTCGGCGATGCAACTTTTTATTGAAACTGGGTATGACTATAGTACCGTGAGTTCAAAAAGTAATTATGTAAGGGTTGGCCATGGAATAATAAAATAATGTCTAATGCAGGCTTTAAAATTCATTAACTGTCACCACTGTTGTTGTTGTCATAAGTTTATATTGAAAATTCAATTAAGTTACAATTATAATGGTTTTCACAATAGAACACAATACATTTATGATTGAATCATATTTTCGAAATGGTGTTCGAGAGAAAGGCGAATGGATTTACAGTGCGGTGCCATGTTTAGAGGAATTTCGGCAACAATTTCCAGATATTGCTGTCCTTGAAGGAGATTTTTACACCGCACTTAAAAGATGTGTTGATGTATTTCGAGATACAGGGAGCATTACTCATAGAGATAGAGCTGGAAGGCTAAGAGTTCGTACTCAACATACTATTGATGATGTTCGTCAACGTTTGAACGAGCAACCCACTAAATCACTACGTACACTTTCGCAAGAGACTGGTTTATTATTAGGAACTTGCCATGCTATTGTCAAAAAAGATTTAATGCTGTTCCCATACAAAATTCTTGCTTTACACGAGTTACTGCCAGTAGATCACAATAGGAAAATTTGGTATTGTCGGTGGTTCCAACAAAATTTTATGAACAACGACGAATTGTTAAATGTAATGTTTTTTCTGACGAGATCTGGTTCACCCTTTCGGGGTATATAAACTCACAAAATATGAGGTGATGGAGTGCTGCAAATCTGCATACTTTTCGCAAATCTCCCCTTCACCCGTTACAAGTTGGTGTTTGGATTGCTGTGTCTCGAAGACGTATTATCGGACCCATATTTTTCCGCGAAACTGCTACTGCTCAGAGATACTGGAATATTGTACGTGAATTTATTAATCAGCTTCATGAGGATGAGCTCTAGTAAGGCTACTTCCATCAGGATGGCGCGGCGACCCACACCGCTCAAGAGACCCTCAACTACCTTCGTGAATTTTTTGACGATCGAATAATTAGTTGACGTTCAAATCCAGAATTTCCACCTAGATCACCAGGCTCGACTATTTTAGATTGCTTTATATTCCCTTACCCGAAAAATAATGTATATAAGACCCCTATTAACAATATCGAGGAACTGCAAAACGGAATTACGGAACAGTGTGCCAATATAGCTCCTCAAATTCTTATAAATGCTTTTAATAGTATGAAAATACGAGTAAATGTGTGTCTGCAGGTAAGTGGTGGTCATTTTGAACAGCTTCTTTAGTTTTTTATGTTTATTTTTGTGTACCTGTGAAATAAAACAATTATAATTTCCAATTTTAATGATTACCTACCTACTTGTTATGATTTGTTTAATAGTGTAGTAATTTACTTGCTACTGTTATCGTCTAAATTGAAATAATAGAACTTATTTCTTCTAAAATTGATTTATTTACATTTACAATGCAACTTAACCTAACAACACTGCCGGTTAGGTACTGGAGCGTGCGCTAGATGGCGCTAGAAAAGCTGCGCCTAAACATCAATTGGTATATAAAGATTGCATTAGACATTTTATTACTTCATGGCCAACCGTTATGTAATTACTTTTTGAACTCACGGTATATATTATAAAATGTAGATGATGATAATTGAATAAGAATCATTTGCTTTAGAAAGTACGCCAATTTGGCTATTGTTCTGGGTACATTCAGTTGTAATATTACCAGTCGCAGTTACATCATGGCTTTCTGAAGACCTTTCGAAAGCGACGATAATAATCAAATTGTGGAAATTGCAAGCAGTGATACCGACGAAGACATAGATGTTGTAAATAGTAGTAGTGAAAGTGAAAATATAAATTCAAGTGCAGCACGCCAGCATCCTCCAATTGAGCGCAGCAAATAATTTTAAACATTTATAAAAACTTAAATCCGAACTCGGGCATCCAGTATGGCATTATGAAACGTGTTTCAGAATTGACACAAGTCACCTACAGTAGAGTGAGTAAAAGTATAAACAGAGGGCGTGATACACACCGCAAGAGAAGAACTACTAGGAGATTTTCTAGGATTGATGTAGAAATCAGGGAAACCGTAAGAGATACTATTTATAATTTTTATAAAAAGAAATTAGTTCCACCGTAAGCATATTTCCAGAAATTAGATCAGAACAAATGTAGTTTCCTTAGAAAAGTCTAGAAACGTTACGGTTTTTGATAACAGATATGGTACTTAAATTTATAGATAGTTATAAATTAATGGCAATACATAATGGAAAGCGATCGCATTTTATGGTTACAGGGCTGACAGATATTGATCTAGAATTTAGCACTACTTGTAGTAGAACAGTAAGAAACTTGCAACGCTGATCTATATACATATGGAATTTCAAACACTATTAGTAGTTTTTAATTTTATTTTTCCCAAAAAAATTATAATATTATAATTAATAGAAATGGTATTTGGTGTAGGGTAATTATTATTAAATATTTTGATGGCACCTTAGAGCTATTATTAAAGTAGTTATTTTAGCTATCCTTGGCATAAACTTTATGTATTCCTAATTAGGTGTAAACTACTTTCTATAGTAATATCATTTTTTGTCTTTACCTCTGATTATAGCTGGGGTCGGTGGTCTAGTGGTTTGCAGTGGTTTAAAATCTGCCTATAGATCCAAGGAACTCTGACTGAGGTCGGCGACGTCTTAAATTGGGCTTTCTGCAGGATAAGAAGTAAAACTGGTGTTTCGAAAACCGTGTTCCAGATTATGTTACAACGACGCGTGGTTGAAAACAAATTGTGTAGGTAGTAGACGCTTATAAGTATAGATAACTGATAAGCAGTAATAGTGTTTCATTTTAATTAGATTAGTAGTTTGCCAAACTTGCTGTGTTGCTCATCTAAACTTGTAATTATATGTTCAAAAATAATTTTCATTTTAAGCGACACTTTGCAGTATTTAGTGTGCATTAGGTGTATAATTTACTAACATTTAGTTTATAATAAAAATAAGACGAAAAATAGAATATAAAATAAATTAATTTACTGAACAGAAGTGGTAAGTACAGTTTGTTTAAACGTTACGTTCTTTTGAGCTGCTAATTAATAAAGTGTTACCTCTTTTCTAAGCCTAAGACACATATTAATTTTTATAACATATTTTGCTCATTTTATGCAACCAGAATGTTTAATATGTTAAGTAGCTGGTATTGCTTGATATATACCGTTTGTTACTTTTATCATTATGTACTATGATAATCTTTCTGGAAGCTGCCGCAATATGGTGTTTATACAACGATTTACTACATTTAACTCTGTATGAAGCGTTTTGCCGGTTCTGTGACGTTAGTAAGCGCAGACTGAGGCCCGTAAATTACTTTGGTATTACGTTAAAACATTCCGATATATAATTTTTAAACATTGTATTTGATAAAGAGGTTTAATTATATTACAATAATGCCGTAGGATAATATAGAAACCCATTAAAATATTTGTTGATCTATTAAAAATATTTCCGGGAGGTTAACTAAGCATGGAACTGCATTGTGGCGTTCCTTTCCATAAAACCATCTAGCGAAATTGTTATTTCTATGGACCTTTAAAATGAACCCTATTGGGATGCGAACAAAACGACAGGACAACTGACGCAACCATTGGGAATTTAATATGTCCGCTCTGACCCAATAAAAGTCATTCGTAAATATTTCCGAACGAAAAAATTATCATAAGGAGAGGGCGCAAGATGCGCTTCCCGAAACAGATAGTAAAAGAGAAACTATAGGAAACTTTCGGAAGGGTCGGCGCAAAATCAAAATTCCGGCCACAGCGAAAGCTGTGCGGTATGACGTTTTCAAATTTCGAATGTCATTGGTACACGTTTGACACTGTATTACATAATATTTTATGTAGATAAAAAGCGTAATAATGATAATATTCGAGTCCTTCGCATCTAGTCGGCTCCATCCCTACTCACATTGATCGCCAGATTATTGAAAGTGCAGCCCAATTTGAATAGAAATCGCTGCATTTATATAAGGTTGCCTTCAGGTCTTTACAAATTCTATTCAAACTCCATATAAAATATGCTCGGAATTGTATTTTTAGGTTTATTGCACTTATTTTATCTCCATTATTCCAATTCCCGAATCCCAAACTGTCCTGCCTTTTTATGTGCACAGCAGTTTCCTTTACAACCTGAAATGTAGACCTACATTCTATTGACTTCCGCTGTTGTAGAACGAACATCCATTCAGTCGGGGTTTTTTAAATTTTGTTCCTATTCAATTAAAACAGGACAAAAAGAAGCGTTTGTATTGGTGTTCCTGACACTATCTTATCAAAAACTGGAGTATATTTTATTTGGCGCTGCCACCATCAATATCATTGTATTTTACGTCTTGTCCTCAAAATGTGACGCGAATATAAAATGTGTATTTCTTGTGATAAGCTTTTATTCACTACGATTTTATTAAGGACGGTTTGTGGCTGAAATTTGCTATGACAAGAACGTTTTTGTTGGCGTAAATTTAGGAAGACTCTTATTTTTATTATGTATGGTACTGTGCTTTATATATCAATTTGAGATTATCTTTTTAACAGTAAACGGCGATTTTAAAATTCAATAAAGTTGTATGAACACGTAAATTTCCTACTTTCCTTTTACGGTAACAGAAAGAAAGTTCCAATTAGAAATACTTGTGCTGTTAAGATATCACTAAAGCTAGTAGTCGATATGTAAGATCCGATTTGGTTGAAAGCTATATCACTTTTTTATTTTAATTAACCTAAGCTGTATATTTTACACATTAAAACAATATGCCTCTTTACAAGAATTTTTAAGATTTTATACTGTCCAGCAGGAAACTATTGTGATGGGTAGTTAGGAAACAGTTCGCTTTCTAAGCGGAGTTTGGAATTGAATTGAATTGAAAATACGTTTATGCTTAAACTTAAGATAATACATGTCATTTTTATTTATGGTTAGCTAAATAATATGGCGGTGGACTATTCTAGGCGTTGGACGTCTTCAGTCCTGCGCTTCGTTTCTTCATCTTCTGGGCTGGCGGTGGATTGGTGGTTGGTGGGGTGGCTGGTTAGGCTGGGCTGGTGTTTGTAGCTTCCTTGGGTATCTGTATTGTTAAATAAAAGTGTAGTATTTTCTGTTAGTTGGAGTGCTACAATGCTGGAAGAGGGGGGTAAATATTGTATCCTGAAAAAAATTCCTGAAGAAAAAGGGAGGGGAGTAAATGGCCGTACGTAATTGTAAGTGTACCACATTTGCGGGGGGAGGGAGCATGACCGTACGTAATTGTACGTGTACCGCATTTGGGGGGTCACACGGTCACGGAGGTCGTCTGTTCACCTGATTGACAGTGGAGTGTCCTCCACCATGTCAATGAGGATTTCAGGGAGGTCAGGGTACAGGGAAGATAGGAGAGCCATAAGGGGGTATGGGAGTTTCCTCCGGGGTTTCTTGGGAACACCGTTAACTGGGACGAGGTCACGGTTTAGGGGTTTGTGGGAGGTCATGAGATTTTCATTGGCGATAGGAATGACTTGATGAAGGGTGCGAGAGATGTATTTCTGCTGAAGGTGGGTGAGGCGGTCGCATATCGGAGTGGTTTCGGTGTCGATGTGGACTAGGTGGCTGGGGTGTTCTATGTGAAGACGGAATGTGAGACGGAGAGTTTGTTTTTGGCATGCTGCGATTTGGTGGAGAAGTTGGGGTTTGCGAGTGGCGCATATGGGGGCTCGGTATTCAATGACAGGGTGAATGAAGGTGTTATAGGCGTAGAGGAGGGTTCGAGAGTCGCAGCCGTGGAAGCGGCCTTGGATGCGCCGAGGAAGATTGGAACGGGTTCGGACTTTTTTCAGGGCTTCTCGGATATCGAGATACCGCCCAGGTATCGGGCCTGGTTTGAAAGAGAGATTGCTTGATTGTGGGCAGAAACATTTATGTCAGTTGGATCCAGTCTGGGGGTTCGGAAGGAGTTCGGATGTCGAAATAGGATGGCGGTTGATTTATCGCCGTTGAGTTTAATCCTCCACTTGCTGGTCCGTCTGGAGATGTGGTTAGAGCAACTTGAATTTCGCGGGATGCGAAAAGGGAGGTTTTTAGGGAACTCCAAATGGCGGTGTCATCCGCGAAAAAACGTGTTTTGGTTCGGGTGGGGTTTGTGACTGGGAGTTTGTGAAAGCGTTTAAATGAAATACCCATGTATCAGGGATAAGACGAAATAAATATTTGTTCTGCAAACCACTACTCGTAATTCTCAAACCAAGTTTTGGCAATCAAGGTGCAGACATGTCTAAATATTCCCTGGTATTTCCTGTTTTTCGATTCGACGATAAACCGTAGTTTCTCCACACAGATATCTTGGTCACAAAATTAGTATCAACAGGGACAATCAGACTCGCGCACTGCAGAGAAGAGAACAATCTATTTTATTTAGGTATAAATATTTATTTACACTATTTAATAATAATAAAATTACAACATAGAATTATAAGTACATAAAACATAAAATATACTACTCTTTTGGCGTATCTATTTTACACTGACTGGAATTTCTGTTCAACTTTTCTGTACAATATTGTGGGAGTTGTACCAAATTTCGCCTAAGTAACATATATTTGTATTTTCTTGGCGATAATGTTCTGGAGATACTCGCGCCGCCATGCTTGTAATTTGTTTGATTCCATAATAATTTGATGCTTGTTTATAGTTTTATGTTTAAATCCTATACGTTTAATAATTCCTAGCAATGCACTTTCAGAACACCTTATTGCAATATAATCATAATTCAATCCTTGATTTAACATTTTTACCGTAAATAGGCAGTTTTCACGGCACATTTGATATATTTTTCGCCGAACTAGATGGTCGCTATCAGTCCACGGTGTCCACATTTTTAAATAAAGTATAAAGTAAAGTATAAAGTATTTTGCATAGAAGTTCATTAACAACTGATATGTTATGCGCTGTCTACTTCTTAAGTTAAACAATTATGTCATTAAGGCAGATAATACGGCGACGATCTAATCTAATCTCTGAAAAGTAACTTATTACTCATGCAAGCTAATTTTGATACGTAGTTTACTAGGTTTAACATAAATAAAAATAGTTCAACTAAACAGGCTAATATTAAATAAAGAATTAAAATCAGAGAATTTAAGCTTACTGCTTGAGTCACAACCCCTAACCAAACTGAGCCTCTTCGCTATATGTAAATTTACTTGAATACGGCCGGTGCTTTAAGCCGAGTTACAAGTATAGTAGAAATAATGAAAGAAGAATGTGTCACGTGTTCGAGTGACGTCACCAGAATGTGCGTCAAGACAAACCAGTGGCCGAACCAGTGTTATTGGCAAGGGAAGTAATACTGTAGCATACAAAAATATAGAGCCAAATATTTCAAAATTAATTTTAGAAAATATATAACACCCGTAATAAATAACAATATTGCTTTTACTTGTTAATACATATAGCATCAAAACAGTAAAGATTCATTGTACAATAATATAAAGCATTTCCAATTACATTGTGCTACAAAATTAATTCATAAATATGTAGTACTGATTATAAATATCGGTTTTAATTGTTAATACACACGAAACCAAAGAATCAAGAATAGTTGTAGGAATTGTTCGAAAATATTGCCTGTACCTGTACATAGAATAATTTTTTTTAATAGTTAAGCTTAAGGGCGCTGCAACTACTATGGTCATTAGCGCCCAACTAGTACAATCACTGTTAAATTTTATGGCTTATGTTGATACTGTTTAAAAATTTAAGTATTCTCTCTTCCGCTGCCACATTGAAACGTAGAACTTCACTAAGATTATTATGCACACTAAATTCGATTCTTTTATCGTTGAAAAGTTTGCACTGCACTAATATATGTTTCACTGTAATTGGCATTTGGCACGCTTCACATATTGGCGGATTATCTTTTTTAAGAAGGTACTGATGGGTTATCTGTGTGTGTCCAATTCTTAATCTGGTTAAGATAATATTATTTCTTCTACCGGGGAGGTGTTGTTCATGTGCTAGGAAGGGGTCATCTAAAATGCAACGCAGTTTGTTGTTATCCAATTCTGTCCATTCTTGTCTGATCCTGTTCCTAATTTCATCTTTTACTGAATTTTGCAAGTCCTGTTTAGTTATTTGTGTATATTGTAGAACATCATTACTATTTACTGCTTGTTTTGCTGCTGAATCTGCCTCATCATTCCCTTCAATTCCAACGTGTGAGGGAACCCATGCGAAAGTCACTCGTTTATTCGAGTTTAAGATTAGGTTGTGAAGCTGTTGTATGTTTTGGATTAATTTATGCGTAGGATACATATCTTGCATTGCAGAGAGTGCGCTTCTGGCGTCAGTGATTATTATATAGCTGAGGTGATCAGAATTGGAGATGAATTCCAGTGGTTTCATAACAGCATATACTTCTCCGGTGAAGATACTCGCTATGGAGGGTAAACAAAAGAGAAGTTTCTCTTTTGGAGTGACAACAGCTGCTCCTACTCCTACATTTGTTTTGGAAGCATCAGTGTAGATTTTAACTTCTTCTACATGTTCGCTCAACATTTCCTTAACAGCTATTTTATACAAGCAAGGCGAGGTTTCGCCTTTATGAAATTTTGCCAAGTCTAACTTGATTGTGATAGGTTTATGAGACCAAGGAGGTGTATTATCGTTACGTAAAGTGTTAATCATCGGGTACGGTATGTTGTATTCTTTCAGGAGGTTATTTATTCGTTCATAAAAGGGTAGGTCTAGGTTAGGATTTAGCGAATACATGTTTTGGAAACGGTTGGAAAAAGTAACAGTGTGTGCAGGATTGTTTGGATTTTCTGCTACTGTAGCAGCATAAAGTAATGCTTGTTGTTCACGCCTCTTTGTGAGTGTCATTTGTCCAGTGATTCCCAATAGGCTTTTAATAGGACTAGATCTGTAAGCTCCGATTGCTATTCTGCGTGCTGTATTTTGAATAGGATCGAGCAATTTAAGCAGATTTCGTTTGGCGGAGGCGTAGACAATCGCTCCATAATCAATTTTTGATCTAATGATAGAGATGTAAATGCGTAGTAGGGTGCCTTGATCAGCTCCCCAGTTATATTTTCCTAGGACCTTCAATAAGTTAAGACGTTTATTACATTCATCTTTGAGTTTGTGTATGTGATCTTTCCAGGTCATCTTATGGTTGAAAATAAGTCCCAGCAGTTTTAATTGTTTAACATACTCTAGTACGTATCCGTCTAATTGCAGAACAGGTGCAGTTATGTTGCGCTTTCTAGAGAATATTATACCTTTAGATTTAGCTGGCGAGAACGTTAACCCATTATATTCACTCCATATAGAAAGATTGTCTTGCGAATTTTGGAGGTGATGTTGAATTGAAGAAAGATTATTGCCTCTACAAATTAATATTAAGTCATCGGCGAACAACATTCCTTTAGTAGGGAGGTTTAAACACTGCACAACATCATTAATGGCTATTAGGAATAAAACAACACTTAAAGAGGATCCTTGCGGCACTCCATTCTGTAATAATTTAGGATTGGATAGAATTCCATTAGTTCTAACTCTTAATAAACGTCTTTTTAGAAAGTTGTTAACAAAACCAATTATTTTTCCTTCTAAGCCCCAGCTCTGTA